>CM023105.1:39441757-39699831 GCA_013103745.1 Gardenia jasminoides
ACTATGCTTGGAGTCCTTTTTGCTATATTGAAAGCCCACATCTACAGATCATAAACATGATTCTTATTTCTTTTCAGAAAGTACAGTATACCCAAAAAAAAAAAAAAGTTGTCCAAAGAAAAAGAAAATAATCTCATGCAAGAAGTCCTCGTTTAACATTTTGTTTACTTTTTTTCTTTGAGGGAACATCTTGTTTGCTTTATTGTTGTACCCTTTCTACTATGCTTCTTGTCCTTTTAGCTTCATTGAAAACCCACATCTGCAGATCATCAACATCGTTTTTCAGAAAGTGATGAAAGAGATACAATGGCAATTCGTCGTCTCTTTCTTTTTCACTTCCTTTTGTGGAGAAACATGATGATTCTTATTTCTTTTCCTTCTCTGTTCGTTTTTACGTATGATTTTGACATTTACCACATGGTCATCAGCAACATATGGTGATATCTTTCATCACATTTAGGATATGTTGCAACCATTTCGTCCCTTTAAGATCGACCAATGTCAAAGACCTAGTTATACAGTGCTGACGCTTTCTCATCTTGTCATGATTTTGCAAAAATCTTTAATAGAATGAGATAAATGTTCGGCTGTGCATTCTTTTCATAAGCATGCTAAAGTTCTAAAACTTAACAAAACTTCGTACGTTTGCATTTTTTTCAAGAGTCATGAACATAATACTGCAAGAAAAATCTGTACTGATTTTTTGGTTCAATAAATTTACATATTTATGCAAGAGATCATGGTTGCTTTCGGGTTAATGGGGTAGAAGGACGTATGTTACAGGAACTGCCTAGGCTATACCATGACAAGATGTTGCAACAACTAATTTATGTCACTCATCTACCTTTGGTCCTCACCCTCTCATTGCAATTTTCACTCTTTCATCTGCCGTATACCATAAGGAAGTCCCCTTTAGAGATCGTCAAATTTTGCTATAGCTTCCAAATCAAGCCTGAACCATGCAGAATACTCCCAAAACAAAGGGACAAAACAGCCGCATACGCAGTTCTTTTTGCTTTTACCTCCCAAACTCTACCGTGATCTAACCAGTTCAAAACTCGAGAAATTAGGTCTAAAAGAGCTTAAGCTCAAATAAATTGGTGGAACCATTTTCAACACATGCAATGAAAGGTTACATTTTTCATCTTACATGGCATGAAGGTAACTAATATGCTATTTGTACCAAGAAAATCATAAGATGAACAAATAGAAGCAGAACAAGATAAATGAGATAGGGGGAGAAAAACTTCAAATTTCCATACCGTAGCAATTTCTTTAACCAATTATATATAAGTTATACAAGTTATCAAGACGGAATATACTTGTATAAAGAGTATAGTAGACCTCGTCCAGAAGCAACCCAAGTGGGAAAAGTGTACGTGAAGGCTGATAACAGGCAACTAGTATGGCACTAGAATAAACTAGGGGTCTTGACCTAACAAACACTATTAAACATTTATAAGCTCTGCTCCCAAGGAGTAATGAAGAAAGACAATGTGATAAAGTAAAGTTAATATCTGGTGAGAGTTGGCAAATTGTCAGTTGCTAGCTCAATCCAGTATTATTGCCATTAATAAAAACACAACCTCCAACTTAAAGTATTTCATTACATACATACTACAATGAATATCACCAAGAAAGCTTGGATTCTACTACTGTCAAACAAAACTTTTAATACTAAAGTAAACACGTACGAATTTGTAAAGAAAATTGTTGCATCTAAGGAAAGCTAAGGTAAGCTTTGTACCAGAATAATCATACTGCATGCACCAGTCTCAACTCTCAACATCCATTAATGCATATACAGGAAAGACAACTGCTATTTCTTTTCCTTTTCACACCAGGGGACCATTGAAACTAGTACGTTCATATGTTTGCAGGGATCCTTTATTATCAAGGACCAAACTCGTCCGCCTTACATGTAATGATGTAACAAGAATAAAGGGTACGGGAACTTGACTAACTCTTGTTTGAGCATTTAACTCAAGCATTTGACTTCTCAAAAATGTAAAGTTGCCTTTTTTTTTTTTTTCTTTTTCTTGAGTGCATTTTCTGGAATAAATTTCAAACTTGCAACATGCTGCTTTGGAGAAAAGCCATTTGAGGTAAAAGACTAAATTTTAGGTGCCCCATAATCAATTCTTATTGTTTAATTTACTTGTGATAATTTTTTAACAGTAGCAGTGGTGGCGGTGATTAATCATCAATAGCACTTTTTTTGATGCAGGCGTGGGTATAAATGCAGGACTTTTGCTCCCAATCTTTTTTTCTTTCTTTCTTTCTTTTTTACTTCCTTCAATTCAATTACCAAATTTCTTCCTTTTCTCTGTCCTTCCAGTCCTTAGCTCCTCAGTCTGATCATTATACTTAGTTCTTACACATTTTTCTCTCTCCTTTCCACTCCTCCTGTAACTAACATCTTTCTTGTTCATAAGTTTGAACACCATAGTCCTCAGAATTCCAAAACTTGAAGTACTAAATTTCAAGAAAATAGAAAAATCTTTGGCAAAATAAAGGAAGAAGTCAGCAGTTCAAGATTAAGGTATGCAGAGCATATTACCAAAAGTACCAGCAGCACAGAATCTGAAATTGGGTATCTTTCTTTTCTCACACTTTTTAGTTGGGTCTTTCTCTGTTTCAGAGCTCTGTTTACTTCTGACTAGGGTTTCTGCAGAGGTTGAATGAGTATTCGTGGTGCCAGAATCAATGTCTCTGCTCAATTAATTGCTTCTGCTCACTTTTTTTAGCTTTTACTGAGCTGTGCTTTTCTTCTTTTCTTTCTTGTTTTGGATATCCGGGAGTTTCATTAATGCAAATTTAAAGGGACTTCTGGAAATTCAGTGGTTGCTTTGGAGAAACCGGTGTGTTCTTTTAAAATACTTTTTTGGTTCACGGACTCTTTCCAAACATATTGTAGTTCAACTGTAACTCGTTGGTAATAAATGAGAGTATGCATTTGGGATCATTTTTGTTTGCTTCATTTCAGCTATTTGGATAGGTTTAGTTTGTACCTATTTCTCTGTTTTTGTCTACTTGAATAGTCTAAATTCACTAGTACTCTCCAATTTTTACCATGGTTTGTTGAAATTTCTTTCTAGTTGTTGAGCTAGTTTAAAAGGTTAATGCTTTTTGTTTCACTCTTTGCTTATGATAGGTCTTTTTGTTGAAGAAAGTGAACGAAGTTGGAATTTTTAGGGTAGTTTTGTAAAAATCAAATCTTGCTAGTCCTATCCGATTCTTGAAAGAAAACTAACTGCAACGGATTGTTATTTGCCAAGTCTTGAAGTTCTTCAAGCATAATGGATATGGCTGAAAAGGATAATATTGAACCAGAGAAGAGGAATGAAGATCTTCTGAACTATCAATCCTCGAATATGCCTTCAGAGTGGCAATTAAGTGGTAATTCCCTCTCCAATGCATCCATGGGATTAATTTCTTCAGGCAATTTGGAGCAACCTTGTAGTTCCAACACTACAATGATTGATTCATTGTGTCCTACTATGTGGGATCAGTCATTGAGTGCACAAAGTTTAGGTTTCAATGACAACAATGTTCAACATAATACTAGTACTTCAAATGCTTTGGGCAGTAGAGCAGGTGGTTTGGGACCCCTCAGAGCTGGTCTTGATAGTTTAGTTGGTATGGGAATGGGATGGACTCCACCTAATGGAATGTTGAAAGGGGGCATGTTTCTACCAGGTGCGCCTGGGTATCTTCCTCAGACATTGGCTCATTTTCCTGCTGATTCAGGTTTCATTGAAAGAGCAGCGAGGTTTTCATGCTTCAGTGGTGGAAATTTTAGTGAATTAATGAATCCCTTCAATGCATCTGATTCCATGAATCCATATTCTGGGGGCCTGGCACAAATGCTAGGATCTCAAGAGGCTTTGATGGGAAATGGGCTGAAACCAACATCTGAAATGCAGCCCCAAAAAAATGAGATGAACATGACTGAAAGTTCCAAACTTGTTTCTTTTCCTACTGAGTGTGGGCCCTCTGAGGGAAAACCTCTTAAGAATGAGAAGAAGAGTGAGAGCTTAGTGAGGTCTCACGATGAAGCTAAAGGAGGTGTTGGTGCTTCTGGCAATGATTCTGATGAAGCTGAATTTAGTGGCCGAGGTGGTCAAGAAGAATTGGATGCGGCAGATGGAGAGTCTACTCCTAAGGGGATTGGATCAAAGAAGAGGAAAAGATGTGGTCAGGTAGGATTAAATTTACTGCTTTTGGCAATAAATGAATTGTAGCATTTGCAGTATGCATTCGTGCCAATTTTGCTTTCTCCTTATGATAATATTCTTGTTCGGGCAGGACTCTGAACACGACCAAAAAAAGGGATCTTCACAACAAGCTGCTGAAGTTCCAAATGATGGTACTGAAGTTCAGAAGAAGGGTGACCAGAATCCAACCTCCGGCAAGCCTGGGGAAAAAATGGTAAACAGGGACCTCAAGCTTCAGGTTCACCTAAAGAAGAATACATTCATGTCAGAGCAAGAAGAGGCCAGGCCACAAACAGCCATAGTCTTGCAGAGAGAGTAAGCGTTCATGTGAATTTCGCATGTTTTATTGATCAATTCAGTATTTGCTTGTCCTCATACCATGAAAGCCTCAGCATCTCCATTCTTGTGTTGAATTAAAAAGATTTGACTTATAGGTAAGGAGGGAGAAGATCAGTGAAAGGATGAAGTTTCTTCAGGATCTTGTCCCTGGTTGCAGCAAGGTTGGTGCTGTTCAAAGAAATTCGTATGTTCCTATGTTGTATTTAAAACTCTGCAGATTATGCTCTACTTGTTACTCAATATTGGTTGATTTTCAGGTTACTGGAAAAGCTGTTATGCTGGATGAGATCATTAACTACGTCCAATCTCTACAACGTCAAGTTGAGGTTAGAGGATTTAAAGATTGCATTTTTCACCTGCTGTTTCCCACCTTCTATATGTGTGCGTGTTTATTTACCTCTCTTGGACATGCTTTAATTGCTTCATAAGATTTCTTTCCTGCATCTTTGGAGCACTAATTAGTCAAATGGCTCTCTTAATCGTTTCACAAAGGCAAGAGATTTCAGGTCACTTTGACGTAGTTGATGTTAAATTCCTTTTACTTAGTCACTGAGGGCATGATGTGGTGTAGAATAGTTGTTACTGCCTGTTTTCATTTCAGATTTTCTTTGTCTTCTACATGTTGAGGTATTATGTGTCTGATTGTATTTTCTTCTCTTTTTATTCAGTTTCTGTCAATGAAGCTTGCAACAGTAAATCCACGGTTAGATTTTAACATTGAAGGGCTCCTCGCAAAAGATGTAAGAAAAACATCATTATGCAAACATGACATATTGATTGCAAAGCTTCTGGTCTAAATTGGCATCATTTCTGATTCATACATATCCATTACCTTGACCAAAGGTCCTTCAAGCCCGAGCTGGTCCTTCATCACTGGCTTTTCCGCCTGATATGAGTATGGCATATCCTCCTCTGCATCAATCACAACAAGGAATGGTTCAAGCAGGTCTTCATGGCCTGGGGAGCCCTTCAGATGTGCTTCGAAGATCCATCAATTCTCCTTTGACCACCGTGAGTGGAAACTTCAAGGAACCTTCATCTCAAGTAAAGCCCTGTTGTCATAAAGCTATGATTTTTCAAATGCTTCATTTTGCTTGTGTTCTCTTCTTTTGTGTTTCGGGGTAGACTAGGTTTTACTGATAAAATACTCTGGAACAGTCAAAACATATTTCTTCCAAGTGGGAAGAAAGCATGGACTATTCCTGCATTCTGTGTTCCTGCATTCTTTGTACCCAGTATTTATACTCACATAATCATTTATAGGTACCTAATGTGTGGGAAGATGAGCTTCATAATATAGTCCAAATGGGCTTAAATTCAAGTGTTCCTCTCAGCAGCCAAGATATAAGTGGTATTGGATCTCCCCATCTCCCCTTTTTCTTAAATATCTAAAACAGCATATGGATGCTAATCAAAGAGTTAACTTCTGCAATTGCAGGGTCTTTGCTGCCAGGCCAAATGAAAGCTGAACTCTGATCGTGTTTCTTGAGTATGTAATATGGTACATTCTTATAATTTCTTGAAGAGGGCGATGAATGAGGATATCTCTGCATACCAAGATTGGCCACTCGGTCGAAGTTTTGAGAAAGTACAGTTTCACCTTTTGCTGTGCAAAAGCCTTCCCCAGTAAATTGACCAAGTTGTATCTTTGGTTGCAGCTCTACTACCCCTATGAAAGTATCTAGAAGCTCAGTGATTTTGTTCTTGTACGGTCCTACTTGGTAAATTATCTATTACGAAACACAGCACATGCAATATTGAATGTTCATGGCTGAGGAAAAGCCAATGATATTTGATAATAGCACGATGAAGACGAGGGGTTTTGGACTGAAGAACTTGAATTCTGGGACATTGCAAGAGAAACAGGGGATGGTTGCAAACCTTGTAATCAATTCTGGGCGCTTAACAAGATATTAGTTGAAACTATGCTTTAATTTTGAAATCTAGCTGGAGGAACTGGGAAGCATTCTGTGTTGCTGCTGACCTGTTGCCACTGAAAATGATAGTGCATTTCTTTTGGTCTTAAAACAGTGTGATTCTTTTTGTGCTCATTCCTTTTTTTCCTTTTTTCCATTCTAAATTGCAAAAAGAATAATGTTTGTTGGTTGAGATGGAACCTTTGCCATCTATTTTGCAGATCGTTAAACTCCCACAAAATCTTTCTTCTGTGTTGCTTTATTAATTTCGTTGCTGATGCTCTGCTGCATGAAAGTGTGAAATCTGACAACAAACTTCAACTGATTTTAACACTGACAATCTTAAGTCCAGTTATCTACTATTGAGCTGGTCTAAGTCGGCAAAACACTGATATAGCTCTAGCTAGTGAGTTGCATGATGAATCTCTTGAGCTAAGCGACGACATCGATCAATTTGCTTGGAAAAATTCTCGAGCAAATGGATATCAGAATCTCAAACATGTCCCAAAAGAAGTAATGAAAAAAGCATCTGAAAGAAACTTTCCGAATATTAAATTTTCTTTTCCAACTTTTTCTTGTTTTCCTTTTCGCATATGGGGGTCAGAGGTGTGGAAAAGCATCTAATTCACAAATAAGAGTCATGTCATCAGAGTCATAAGATTGACTAGGTACAGTATACTTGCTGAGGTCTCTATACCTTACTATAAATTACTAGTTGGTCCATACAATTATGCTGTTCTGATTTTTATGAAAACCACGTTGTGGATAAGCTTTCATGCATAAAGAATTGATTCTGGAGATGTCTGTATACTGAAAAAGATGTCCAGCGCTAGTGTGTTTGGATACGTTATTTTTTGGTTTATTTCTCTACTTATATCATCAACACATTTTCCAATCACCTTTTTAACTCACATACGTTATATCAAAAAGTGCTACAGTAATTGGATAACCAAATAATCCCAAATAATAACATATCCAAACACGAGTTTTGCTTATTAAATTCTTCTGCTTTTCTTTTCGTCTTTTGCTTATTAAATTCTGTTTTCTGATAACCAACAGGATGCTCAAAACCTTCAAAAACAATCCTTTGCTGTCTCCATTAATCTAATTGCTAAGGAAATATCAACAAAAATGATAAAATAATTTAAGAAAACGAAAAAAAAAAACCTTAGATGTGCCATGTTCTATATTTCACTACCATGAAATATAAAATGTTATTCTTGTACTTCAACACGTCAAATTTCCTCAGCCATTATTCTCCTCAATTTCTTTCAAGTTAGTTGGTAATCTCACGTGACGTCTCACGTGAGCTAATACCGGTCAACCTCACCATATAACGTACAATTCCCGCCAAAACCTTCCCACTTGCTACTATGTCTGCCATTTCCAATTTCTGTTGTTCAATACTCAAAAACTGCTGTGAAAACAAAAATTCAAGCCAAGCTAAGAAGCTGCACTGCTTCATAATCAAAACCCTCGAAAACCCAGAAACCTTTTTGCTAAACAACCTTATAAACAGCTACATAAAGCTCCACAACGTGGAATATGCGCGCAACGTGTTCGATAAAATTCCAAGACCAAATCTTTTTTCATGGAACACCATTCTTTCAGCTTATTCGAAATCAGGGAATCTTTCCAAAATGGAAGAAGTATTCAAATTGATGCCAAAAAAAGATGGGGTTTCTTGGAATTTGATTATTTCAGGATATGTGTCCAGTGGGATGTCTAATGAGGCTTTAAAGGCTTATAAGTTGATGATAAGAGATGGGTTGCGGAATTTGAATAGGATTACGTTTTCTACAATGCTTATATTGTCTTTGAACAAAGGGTGGATTGAATTGGGTAGACAAGTTCATGGACAAATCACGAAATGTGGTTTTATGTCTTACGTGTTTGTGGGGAGTCCTTTAGTAGATATGTATGCAAAGTCAGGGTTGATATGTGATGCAAAATGGGTTTTTGAAGATTTACCTGAAAGGAATGTGGTCATACATAACACGATGATTATGGGTTTTTTGAGGTGTGGGATGGTGGAAGAGGCAGGGCATTTGTTTAGTCATATGACTGAAAAAGATTCGATTTCATGGACCACAATGATTACGGGACTAACACAAAATGGTTTCGAGATAGATGCTGTTGATTTATTCCGAAAGATGATGTTGGAAGGATTGGATGCTGATCAGTTTACTTTTGGGAGCATTCTCACCGCTTGTGGAGGTCTTTTAGCCCTAAAGGAAGGTAAACAGATTCATGCTTTCACAATTAAAACCAATCATGTTGATAATGTTTTTGTCGGCAGTGCTCTTGTTGACATGTACTCAAAGTGTAGAAGCATTACATCTGCGGAGACAGTTTTTAAGAGCATGCCATACAAAAACGTGGTCTCTTGGACTGCAATGGTCGTGGGGTTCGGCCAGAATGGGTACAGTGAAGAAGCCATTCAGATCTTTTGTGAGATGCAGAGAATTGGGATAGAGCCAGATGAATATACATTAGGAAGTGTAATTAGCTCCTGTGGAAACCTAGCTAGCTTGGAAGAGGGAGGCCAGTTTCATGCTCAAGCACAAGTTTCAGGTTTAATTTCATTTATCACTGTTGCTAATGCACTCGTAACTTTCTATGGTAAGTGTGGAAGTATAGGAGATTCTCATCAGATGTTTAATGAAATGAAGATTAAGGATGAAATTTCTTGGACTGCACTAGTATCAGGTTATGCACAATTTGGAAAAGCCAATGAAACAGTGGATCTATTTGAGAAAATGTTGGCCACTGGACTACAACCAGACAGTGTTACTTTTATTGGCATTCTTTCAGCCTGCAGCAGAGCAGGATTGGTAAAACATGGGCATCACTATTTTGAATTAATGGTTGAGGAATATGGAATTAAACCAATGGTTGATCACTATACTTGCATGATAGATCTGCTTAGCCGTGCTGGGAAGTTAGAAGAAGCTAAAGATTTTATACAGAAGATGCCTTGCAAACCTGATGCAATTGGCTGGGCTACATTGCTGAGCTCTTGCAGATCTCGTGGTAACATAGAAATTGGGAAATGGGCTGCAAAATATCTTCAGGAACTAGACCCAGAAAACCCTGCTAGCTATGTCTTGCTCTCAAGTATGTACGCTTCTCGAGGACTATGGGATGATGTTGCTCAATTAAGAAGAAGAATGCGAGATAATGGTGTCAAAAAGGAGCCAGGGTTTAGTTGGATTAAGTACAAGAACAAGGTGCATATTTTCTCTGCTGATGACAAGTCCAGCCCATTTTCAGATCAAATATACAATGAACTGGAAAAGTTAAATCTCAAAATGATAGATGAGGGATATATTCCAGACTTGAGTTCAGTACTTCATGATGTTGAGGAGTCAGAAAAAATAAAAAGTCTGAACCACCATAGCGAGAGGCTTGCTATTGCTTTTGGTTTGCTTTTTGTCCCTCCTGCCTTGCCCATAAGAGTGGTGAAAAACCTCCGAGTATGTTGTGACTGCCACAATGCAACTAAAATTATTTCCAAGATCACCCAGAGGGAAATCCTTGTTAGAGATGCTGTACGGTACCATTTGTTTAAGGATGGGAAATGTTCTTGTGGGGATTTCTGGTGATGAATTTTGTAATACTTGAAACTCTTGCTGATGGTACTGCAACTTGCGAAGGGTCTCAAAAGTAAGGCATGGTGTGGAATGGATATGAAAAAGTCGCTCCTATGCCAATCTAGTTGGTTTTTAATTTTGCGAAATGAGAAACCATTCTATCATATATTACATAAAAGATGGACAATAATTTGGTTTATGAGGGTTCTTAGCTAAGATGTTTATCTATCTTTCCAATTGGAGGGGCTTTGGAAATCTCCCTATCAGAATCTTTTTCCATGAGGTAAAAGTTCTTTTTCCTCTATCTCTCAAATCATCCGTAAATTTTGCTTGACACATTCTGGAAAGATATCCACTAATAAGAAAATGCACATCAGATGACATTACAACTGGATAGTTAACAATTTCCTTGTTTATATTGCAGAAACAGCATCTGATTCGCAATGATTTTAAATCCCTAACATGCTTCAGATGTCCTTTTTTTTTTCTTGTTTCTGCCTCTTTGACATTGTTATAGATCATCTATTGCTTTGGAATGGAAAAGACATTCTTTTCTCCCATTCAATATGCTAAGTCTGTGCTATAGATAGTGAGAGATATTTCCAGCTTTAGATGAAGTATTCACTGGATCATGAAAGAATGTACTTCTTTTCCAGATGGATTGTCCAGTCGATGATCATTTTCCAGTATTAATGTATCAAAAGATGACAGCTTTTGTTTACAAGTTTTACTTTGCCCTCTTTGCCTTCCCAGTTACGGTAAAAAAGCAAGGAAACTTCATGCTCTTGTCCATTAGCACACTACTTTGTGTGGTTGGTTTTGTTGCATGAATTGTCTTGTTCATTCAAATTTTTTACTTTTGGGATAAGAAGTTAGTATTCGAATGGGGGTATGGACAATGCATGGAATTCTTGTGCAAGGAAAGAATGTTCATGCTGTTATGAATTAAATAGCTGAATAACAATACCCAGAACTAGAATATGACAGTAGAAATGCGCAAATTACACCTGTTTACAGGTTTTGTAATATACTAATTTAGTCCTCTTGTGATAATTTGACAGACTCCGATTGACTTTGCTGATTCTGCACATGGGTAAAGAAGAGCTCTTTAGGACGAGAATGTCACTGTAGAAAAGCTCCAGAAAAGTTTAAGGAAACCTGAAAGAAATACCTGCAATCGATTGCAGATATCGATGACTTCAACTAGTGGTGCCCAGTCTCCGAAGTTTCTTTCAATGAACTCGTAAGCAATGCCTGTCTTTCCTTTGCCAACTATGAAGAGGCCACCTTTTATCTTACCTTCCCCCTTGAAGTTATGCTCCAACCCTGTAGCCTTGGCTTTCTTATAATTTGCAATAGCTTGAGGATTTAAGAGGAACCCTGATATAAATTTATCTTTTAGAAGCTTCCCTCCACCCAGTGCTTTAAAGAATTCCATTCCTCTGTCATAGACCACAACACCACCCCAATAACGGGGCCAGAAGTCTTTTACCTATAACCATCAAAGTAATAGTTTAAGCAGTGAGAAGACACTTAAGAGAATATGTCAAAGGTGACTAGTAGAATACCTCTGATTCTATGTGCTCATGAATAATAGCGAACAACTGAACTCCGAGTGCATCAAAGATGGGTTTTCTGGAATATAGTTGATGAGCTTCAGCTCTGCACATGATGCACCTGTTTTTTTTCCGGCCCCATTTACAGAGGAAAATACTGTTACACGTGGTTTTTAATGACGTAAAAGAAAATCAAATGCTAAGTCTGTCCAATATCTGCAGTGCTTAATTAAGTACCTACTTGGAAACACAGAATGTAGAAGTTGCCTTCTGCTTAATACCACTTTAGACTAAATATGTTAATTATCTTTGGTGAACATAAGTTTTCATGCAATATCTTCAATCTGTTCAAATACCATATTCTGAGAATTTTGATAGTTTTTTTTCAAGGTCTTGTATGGCTGTTAAGGATAATAAACTTTTTGTGCATTTTGTGTTTGTATTAGGCACAAAAGGCTTTTAGAACTTGAAGCAATTTGAATTGATAAGTGCATAATATGGGCGGATATAGACAAAATATGATGATGATCGAACACAAATTGCATTACCCCTTACCCAGGACGCCGGAGGCAGAGGAGAATAGCTGGTTTATCACGCCATAGTTCTGAAGCCTTCATGGGAGGTGTCTTGCTTTTCACCAGACGCTCCATTCCAACCTTATATTCTGGGGTAAGTTTCTGAACTGAAACATTCTCAATTGCTGATAATGGAGCGACGTTGTCAACAACTGGTGGAGGCTGTACACATCCACATGCTCTTGGTTCAGCAGGCAGTGAAGCTACAATTCCTTTAAAAACATGTCCATCTTTGAGCTTAAAATCTGCCATGGACTTCTCAATAGAAATATCATAAGCTACACTCGGTTTTCTGCTTGATCTTGTCATGCTTGGAGTTCCTCTTGAGTTGATGGACGAAGGCTGTGCCTTGTAAATACTGTTATTTCTGAGAGGCCCAGAGATACGTCTCCTTGGTGTGAGAGATGCTGATGCTGACAAAGGATCTATGGCACATGGAGATGTTCTGTCCATAAAACGAGCAATGTGACCTCTTTTCATTCCAAAATGAGCTGAAAGATCTCCCATGCTCAAGTTTAGAAGCTCAGGAAGGCATTTCCGAGAGGCCTCCATCTGATCAGCATATTGCATTAGTGCACGATCATGCAGGTACGATCTGATTTCAAGTGCATCCTTCAGTAGGACAAGAAAATGATCTTTAGATATGAGAAAAAAGAATTATTACTTCTTTAGCAAAACAGAAGAGTAGATTAATGTAAAGGAAAAACAAAAAAAAAATTATAGAAAAACATCTAGTGGTGAGTTTTCTGACAAAACTGGGTGTTAGTAGATGGCAGTACAGAAAAATGTCTGATGTCACTGAGCCAAATCTGGGAATCAAAGAGACGTCAAGTATAATTCTCTAGTTTGCGAGAACATTGTTGGAAACTCTTTTTGAAGATGGTGTTGCAGTTAAGGACTCGATAACTAGTAGGTATAGGTGCTTAGGGGTTTTCACTGGAAGAAATCAGAAGTCATTCTTAAAGAAAACTTTTACTGAACTAGATTATGAAACAGAGATGATTTGATAGTATGCCAACCTTCTGCTCTTGAGTCATGTTTAAGGAATTCATGTCTTCTGTTTTCATGAGCTTCAAGGTTGGTACATCATCCCAACCATCCTCCATCAGCTTTGAGGTAATTGCTTTTAGGGCTCCATTTCCAACGAAGTCCTCCATTGAGAAAGAACCCATCTTCTTGGCCCTCGTGAAGCAGACTTTTATGCAGCAATTATGCACACACTGATTGAGAGCTAAGGAAAAGACAGAAATAGGGGAGAATAGTTGAAAGAAGCTTGATTTTTGCCTGCAAACTTGAATGTGGTCAACTTACGTAGTTGACAAAAGGGATCTCGGCTGCCTAAATTGCTGAAGCTTGACAGTGACACGAATACTTTGTTGATAAAGTCTACTCTAGAAACATTTTCATCATAAGATCCCAAATTTCCTTCATTTTCCTTGTTTAATTCGTGCATGATGTTGATGAAAAAGTTTTGGGCTGTCTGCCTGCATAGTTTCAACCGGAAGATTAGGTTAAAGACAGCACAAATATTATTGTATTCACTAGTCAACATTATTTTCCTTTTTCCAAGCCAATAATAGATAGTCGACTGAGTTAAAAACTACTGGTTTATTCAGATATCAAAGGGGAACTACTATATGACTTATATCTACCCCTCTCCCCCTGCACTCTCATTTTAAATGTCAGTTGAATCTGATGTTATATTTCCTCAAGGTGGCTATTCGATTGTTTTGTTTGAAAAGCTGGCAAATTTGGCTCTATGAGCAGTAAAACCATGCAGAATTGAAGAACAACAATAATATGTAATATGGCTCTGAATTTTAACAGTTTAATATGCTAAGGCTATCATTTTAGAGATTCCAGTGCAATAAGTTAGATTGGAAATGCAAGGAAAATTGAGCAAAAATATCCTTTGGGTAGGAAAATTCGTTCCTGATCAAGTAAGTTGATGGTATTTTCTATTTTGTAGTGATCTGATATCCTGTGTGAATAATTAAACGACTGCCGTCCAAAGCCAACTGAAAGCTTGAATCTGGAATGCCATCTGGAGAAAAAGAAACATCTTCTTATTAACTTTTAGCTTTTGTTAGTACTACTAACTTAATGGGAACCTATCTGGTTTTACATTCCAGAAAGGGTTAGTTACGTAATCATGCCTGCCGGCATCTTCATAACTGACTACAAATGTACCTACTCTGGGACTTGCCGTTGGCTGATGTGACCAGTAGTTGTGGGTCAGATGCAACTGTTGTTTTAAAGTTCGTATAAGATACTACCGTAACGTATGCATCGACCTTATTTCTAAGATATAATGTATCACTGGCATCAGAGATGTGCAAAAGACATTCGTATTATACCTTGGTAAAACTTCAGTCCTCTGTAATTATTCAAACATCATGATTCTCAAGAATTAGCATCTGGAATTATCACTATTAACAAAAGTTGTGGGTGATTAGTTTCTTGTCATACAAAATGTTTGTTTAAGATATTCAGAGACTAATTTTTGTTTTCCCAAGGGATTCAGAGGCTAATTTAGCTGTCAAATAAATTAAGAAACAACATAAAAGCCTTGTACACCGCTAAATTCTTGCCACACAAACACTCACATCATGGGTGAAGGAAGTTGTTCAATTGATTAGTCTTACGCAGCATTAGGCGGGAGAAAGGAACCAACAAAAATGAAGCACTGAATTTTGAATGAAATCGGCAGGAACAATATTATGGACAAGGAGATCTTGATGAGGGAGGACTGCAATATCAGCTGGTGGTTCCTTCAGAAGGAACAAAAGTTCTGAAAAACAAGCCAGCTTATGTAATAGCTTTTGCAAAATACTTATTTATTTTATGTGCAAATTAACCCCTCTAACTATAATATTTTATGTGGAATTTTATTACCATTTCTGTTTCCAACACTCCTGTACGGCTTGCATATGTCAAAATATAAACCTTTGTTAGTCTTTACTTTGGTTTCTGGGTTCTGGAATTCCTGCTAAGTTAAAAATCCGTTATTCCTAAAGGGAATGCATAATTTCGTAACTTAGCATGCTGAAGGAAACAAATTCACATTTTTGTATCAACATGAATTATTTAAGACATATGAGCTAATGAGAGTTTTTTACATGGTAAAGTTGGCAGAAATAGTAGGCATTTTATTCAAATGCCTCAAGATTTTCTCAGCCATTTCCCTTGTGCAGTCATCCCCATGGTGGAATGCACTGATTAGTGTCGTAGGAAACAATCTGTCCTCTGATATATCAGAAATTGTTTCAATCCCACCTTTCAAGAGGAACCTATCTATCATCCAAAATGATTTCTGCAATAGGCCTTCTTCTTTGTGCTCCTTCACAACATTCAGGACATGCTTGATGGCATGCATATCAGACAAGATTTGCACACTCTTGTCCACATCAACTTTGTCATCCAACAACGTACATAGTGCTAAAATGGCAGCCTGAACCACCTCCACATTGTCATGGTCTAAGCAGGACAAGAGTCCGCCAACTGCATTAGCATCAATCAGGCAGAAGGTGTCTTGTGAAGAGCAAGCTCCTCCATGAACTGGGCATAGTGGTATCCTTTCGTCCTTAAATGAGCTGCATGAGAAGAACTTGATCAACATGAAAGGTTTTCGGTACCTGTTTTTCCTGATTTTGGGTGGTTTTGAAAGAATGACTGATTGCTCTGACAGATTCTTGAGCCCAAAAGCTGACCACTTCTGAACTTCATCGCTGGACGTCTTCATGATTAGTTCAGTAAAGATTGATGTGAAGTTGTAGTCCCTCACTAAAGATAGTACTTGATAATCATGCAGTGTAGTTGTAAATCTGACAAGCGTGCCTACAAGGCCTTCAAGATAAGTGCTTGCATATCTGCTTGCCCTTGTGCCTATTCTGTGTATGGAAGTGATGCTTGCAATGATTTTTGGGACTACGTTTCTATTGAGCAAAGCTAGGTTGAGCGTGATGTTTTGATGGGGAAGCTTAGCTAGGAGATTGGCTGATACCGCATGCTTCTCAGTGATAAGACCAACTTCGGTTGCATTTCGTATTAAGCTCTCTGGTTGGCCCTTGGTTTTGCATAGTCTGTCTGATAGAGTGTGCCCCATAAATGATGCGAGAAGCATGAGGAGTTTGATTGATACAATCCCAAGTTCTTCATTCGGGTTGTTTATAAGCTCAGTCAGATTGTAACTAGCTTCCGTTTGTTTGACCACAGAAACAATGGTAGCAGATGCTTTGGGGAACTTCATGAGGCATAACAGGATCCTGATTAGATTGATGCTGAAATCTTCTGGGGTCGAGCATTTTATCCACAAGATGAAGTTATATATGATGTAATCTGAAGCCATTGTGTGGCCATGGACATTTACTTGGAGATTCTCCAGCTCTACTCCAGACTCAAATATATTTGCAAGTATTGCAGCAGCCTCATTCTTTGAGTTTACTGGTTCATCATGAATTGTTCTTGAAAACATCTCTTCAACCATGATTTGCACAATCCCTGCCTCCAAAAGTATTGCATGATCAAGTTGGTAGCAAGTAATTTGTCTCAAGGCTTTAAAGGCTGCACTTCTACTGAGAGAATTGCCACTGCATACCATGTTGACTAAAGCTGAAGAAGCTGTCTCAGCCACATAAAATTTGCTGCTTGGACCAAGACAAATTTCACCAAGGTAGCATGCCATTTCTATTTTCATCTCTTCAGTACCTGTTGGTTTAAACTTTGGGCAGTTTAGTTAGCTTGCATAATGGATATTTTATGTCGTAAAAAATAATGGCCAGGGCTCTCTTGAACAGTACTTGCACATAGCCATCAGTTGATGGGAATTGGAATTTGGGAAGAAAGGAGCTTGATTTTCAGTAGCTTCAGACCAGAAAGATATGAATATTGTGGAGGCAGACAAAAAGAATCATGTCTAGCGCCCAACGAAAAAATGATAGTTGTGGCTAAGCCTGGCTTTATGTATTGCAGAATCCAGACATATTAAATGACTTGATCTACTATAATATTATATACTGATAATTGTTTTCCAACTTTGTTGGTTATGCTACCTAAACTCACATATAGAGATACAGGTTGAGAAACCTTTTAGTATCTTATACTAGTCTTCCTTTGTCAAATGATATTATTGTTTTTGGAAGTACGATAGCAACGAATTCTCCAGAATGCTTTGGATATTACCTTCAGTTAGATGGTTTAAGAGTGGTCCCCAGTGCCCGTTTTCTGCCATGAGCTTAATGTTATCTGATGATTTTTCCAGATTCTTTAAGATTTCTTGAGCTGTTACTGAAGTGTATTCATCTGTGGATTGCCTGTATGTTGTAGTTATCAACATCAGGATGCCTCCAGAAATCTTCCCAATTTTGATACAGAAAAACTGGCATTTGGAAAGTTCTCGCAAAAGTGTGGCGGATGCATGCCTAATAGGCTGGTTATTACTTGAAAGCATCTTTATTAGCTTTGAAATATCAACCACCTTGGAAACAGTTTCCTGCACATAAATAGCCGGCAAACACATCACTAAAACAACTAGTTTCGACAATGCACGTACATTTTTTTCTGTGTAGAACCTGCATGTCCTCCCCACCAAAGTTCTTCGGACAATTTGATGGTTAACATCATATTTGGTGAGATGGAAATACAAGAGATTATTGTGTTCTAATAACTGTATGCATGTAGGATGAAAAAGCAAATCCTGTCTAAACAAAAGAATGAAGAGGAGCACTGGATAAAAGATGCTCTTACATTTGGAGGCAGTAATAGAGCAGGACCCTTGGAGTTCCTTTTTTTTTTTTTTTGGAGATCTATTCAGGTAAATTTATATGGACCTTTTGAATTTACTATGTTGTCTTGAAAGAGCAAGCAACTGAACTTTGTCTTGATCTATCATTTCTTATTGCTACGAGGATTAGCTTTGTTATTCCATTAAGTTAATTGAACTCTGGTTTTAATTAATGAGTAGAAGCATCATGGTAACAACTTCATCTTGAAGCTATACAGACAAAGTGATGGAAATATTCCAAGCTAAAGGTGAAGAGAGGATCACCTTGCCATCATCGTCATCCTTGGCCAGTTGATGCAGTAGCTGTATGGTTGCACATCTTACATCTCTACTTTTATGATCCAAAAATTTGGCAAGCAATGGAATGATCCCTATACTCCGAATTTGCACGCTGTTGTACTGCTTGTTTTGGCACATAGCATGCAGATCATCTAGTGCTTCAAGTATCATGTTCTCAGTACTTGCCAATGACAAAGCTGCCCGGGCAACCTTCATCCTTGCCGCTTCATTTCTTTCCTTCCATTCATCTATGGTTCGTTTCAAGGCAACATTGGGATTCAAAATTTTGCTTCTCAGCCTCTGCCCTGACTTTGGGCAGGAAATTTCCTCGGGGGTCTCAAACTTACTGAACCACTCGCTTATAGCTTCCCTGTCATATGTAACTCCACTTTCTATGGTTACTGGATCATCCATGATCTTGTTTGTCAGAGGGCAAAAGAAAGTCTCATACAGAGGCTCCATGTACTGAGCTATGTCTGGCAAACGTGCCAATGATCCACCACTCCAGCTATCATAGTTTGTGAGATTTCTGCTATTTGCTGTTCCGAAGCTATTGTTCACAGAGAGATTGGATGTATCCAGCATCTGAAGATTAATGGAATCTTCAATATCAACGGAATACAGATCTTTGTCACTTTCCATTGACTCGTTACTTGACAAACCCACCAAAGCCAGCTGTTCTCGTCTTTCAAGCTCTCCACGCTTTGAACCTTGATTTCCAGTAACTACAAATTTAGCATTTTTCATTTCTTTAGAGAGAGAACTAATAGCAATTTCTTCATAGTTTCTTTCTCCTTTAGTTGATTGTGGTATCAAACTAAGGTCTTCCCCCATACTTTGAATGACATGTTCTAGCTCTTCCACAATAGTACTTACACCTGGACTGTGAAAATTTTGTGCCAATTGTTGGCATTTGTTAGTGAGGTCTTTGGCCAAATCAATTCTTCTAGATAGAGACTTTAGTATCTCTATTGTGTTTGTTGGAACATTGCAATCCATTTTTAACTCCATTATGACAACAGAAGCCCGGTAAAGATAGGATCCAAAATGCATGAAAGCATCCTGTTCTATGCCTATGCACACCACGGATTCTATTATTTCTGAAATAGAAGCCAACAATGATTCAGCCATTTCGATGTGCAATTTTTCCCCCTCCTGAAGCTGGAAAAATGTGGAATTGTTTTAGCTGTCTAATGTGACAACTAGCTTCGACATTTAAGAACTAATGCATAGCAGAATCGTTTCTTGTTAAAGTCACAGGATTGTGCGTTTTGTATTTTTGGTATTGAACTCAAATGGCATATGAAATAGGACTGGAACTTAAAAATGCAGAAACATCTCATTTGAGGCAAGAATAACACCATTTATCCTGCTTTTTCTACAGAAACCTAAGGGGATTTCAAAAGTTAGGGAATGAAAAGTGCACTCAATCTAGTCTCTTCTTATCATATTGTGTATAGTAGACAGATCTTTTAAGCTTTAGCTCTAAATCAAATAGACAAGCTTGGTGAACAGCAAAGGAATGCTGAATTCAGGTACAGTAAGGACAGATTCAACTGAGATCTGTACATCAGCTTGGCACTAGAGTACGAGGAATTTGCGTATAGAGCACATTCATAATTAAGCTTCTTCCTTCCTCTCTCTAAATTGAAAAAGAAAGAAAAATTGCAGATAACTGATAGAAACCTATCTACTCTTGCTTCAGTGGGCAAGCAACAAAGAGTTCCTCTTGTTTAAGCTGCATGAAGAAGGATGGTTAGGGTTAGCTATTGTTAGCATTACACACCCCTGTTGCCTGTTATTCAATTCCCTAATAGGTTTTGCACCTAGAGTTTTCTACAAATGCTACAGGCTGCATAAACGATACTTAAATAAGATATCTACCAGTATTGGTAGCTATCTACCAATATCTTTAGTCAGATTGACCTGTTTAAGTTTCTGGTGAAATATAGTGACTAAACTAGATGAATACAAAATTGAAGCAATCAAAGACGTTATGAGATCATCTATCTATCTAGACGTGTCTTTAAGCTGTTAGAAGTAGACATGTAAGAACTTACTAGTCAGTCTGTAATCTACTTCAACTGCAGTAGAATTTTAACATCTAAAAGCTTATAAAACCTCGAGAAACGGAAACCTTCCCACCAGTTCTATGATAGCAGTATCAAGGCATGTAAGGAAATTCGTTACAGATAAGGAATAATACATACCGACAACCATTCTGAGCCATCTCCTGGCATGATCTTCCCACTGTGGCAGTATGGAAGCTTCAGTTGCATATTCTTTTAAGTGTTTCTTCTCTCTTGTTGAAGGGACTATACATTTTAATTTTTAGAAGCGTTAACATTGAACCAGTCAATGAATTCTTCTAGTATATACCTGTTGTCTTCTTACTGAAAGCGATCCAAAATAGAAAACTTCGTTTTACTAAGAATGTAATTGTCATGCTTAGGTGTTGTATGGCCAAGTTGTTCATGAATGCAATTGACATGTACTCAGTCTACTCAACTAGGACAAGGCAATGCAGGGATCATGTAGTATCAGATATAGTTTGTTGTTACTTAAAAGCTTTTTGAAAGATTCTAAGGTAGGAGGGAAGTCATTGACTTTTGATGATTTGTCGGTTATTTAAAAATCGAGTAGTTGGTGTTTTTTTTTCAAATGTCATTTCATTTCATTGACCTTAATCGTTTTTGGCAAATGCACGTAAAGATGGTGAAATCAAAGGTGCATCTGTCGTACTTGGTAGCAGGAAAAACAGCAGATAAAAGAAGAGGAGGGTAGTCAAATGACCTCTAAGGTTGCATGGCTTCTAAATTCCAAATTCCTGATGTCTGCATTTTAGACAAGGAGTAGCAGAATGAGTTTTATTATGCTTATTTTAATGCCTCTCTCTCATGCAGAAATGTTCTCATCTCTAAATGTGCTTTCAAGATGATGATGTCTAGCATGAGTTGTGAGTTCTAAAGTTGACCAATTCAACAACGCTTGATGGACATTTCCCTCTGTTGTGGGAAAGACTTTCTACAATGGGCATGACCTATTTACTCAAGAGTATAGCATATTATATATTAGGTGAGATGGTGCTAGCAATTACTAGTCTTTTGGGATACAAACACATGTTTTCAGGTCCTTAAATGGCTTGTTTTGTGCACGGGGAAAAAAATAAAAAAAAGTAAGACCAATATTATGAGTTTAAAAGTACTTTTTCCTTATGCTAATAAGTCTATAAACTCCAACTACCTCTCTTGTTATTATTATTATTACTAGGGGTTGTGGCCATGCAATGCGCGGGATTGGGGTGCCTGATAATTAAAAAATATACAGAAAATAACCTAGACATAAAGAGGTCTCATATCCTATAAAAATAGCCAAAAAAGTGAAGGTTAAAATCTGAAATATTTCATAAAATCAAAACGATTATAAAATTCATATAACAACAACCTTGATAGCACAACACGACCTTTCTTGAATTCTTGAAACTGAATTGGATGAATTAAAAGAATTAGCTGAATTCTTAAAGTTGACAAGATTAGGGAAGAAGCCATGACATTCCTCTTTCCTAGTGGCACTAGCTAGGTTCAAGAAACCATTTGGTGTGATTTCAACTATGCCATCCAGGCTTATGTTCATGGACCGAAATCCACTGTAGGTGATACTAAGGTCCTCCGAAAATGCAAAGTCAAATAGAGTAAAAACCACAATTAGCATTAGCTTGAGAAGCAACGTGACTAACCAATGGCTGAACCAACTTGTATTTCCTTCCCGAACTTGATAACCCATTTAAGCTTTTCCTTTGTTTGTCAATAAGATATCAACAGTATGATTGAATCTAGCAATAGAGCCGGACAAGAGATTTTAATTTCCGGGCCTAGCAGACATTGAAATTATCGGATGATTGCTCTATTGATCAAGTTTAGCTATATTAAAAAAAATTATCAACTCTTCCAGTAATTATTGTCAATCCATCCAAAAACCTTCATTGGAATCAAATTCATAAATTGTCAGTGGCTTTTCTACTGGACAATCTCTATTGCCACACTCGTTATCTCAACATATAAGTATACATATGGCAACATTAATCTTGTTGTCCTATCTATTTTTCCAATCAAATTTTAGCAAAAATTACTTAAAAATTGTTTCCAGTACCTTCATCTAGCTGTCTATTTGAGTAACCAAGATTAGGCACATTGTTCCTTTGTTTTCTCTTAATGTAAGTTTGACGATATTGTTCTAGTTGCAACTCTTTTTTCTTCGTAACAAAGAAGCATCCTTTTATTTGACCTTTTCACTGTGAAGCTGTTTTTGAGTGGCCAATTTGCCAACGGAGTTTAAAGTACTAATTATATCTATCAATCATCAATAAAATTCATCAAAATGGCAAACACAATTTTTTGTACTCCAGTCTGCAATTGTAAACAATCCATGAAAGCAAAAATTTACATAACCCAAATCATCCAGGAAATACATATGTATTAAACACACTTACGACGCCAAAACATAATTCATTTCAAAAATTCTGGGGATACCAAATATCATAATACCATGTTTTCATATTTTAAAAAATTGCAAATAAAAATGTACTAATAGATACCTTATTCAACAAATTTGCAGCAAAGGTTCAATGACACTTTCAACATATTTGTGAAATCATTTGAATCCAAATCAAGAAACTTAATTAGTTTTCTTTGAATTAGAAAACTAACCAAACAAAAAATTGGAGAAATAGTCAACCAAAAGCATAAGAAATTGTTCAGCTCAGTTCCAATTGAAAGCTATACAAATGCCAAACTAAACTGATTGTTTTTTTAATAGCAAAAAATTTGTAACCGTTGGCAATCAAGTAGTTTGCTCATGGTAATTGTAGACGAGCAAGAGTATGTGTTAAAACATCATGAAGTAACCGCTCAAACGTGGGGCAATAGAGTGATTACCATTTAATACAAGATTCAATTAAGATTAACAATCCAACTACTCTACTATTATATATGGTTATTATTTCGCCTTGTATTCTAAACCCAAGAAGTAGAAAAGGCATAAAGTTAAATTAAATAGGCATTGCAACAATACTAAATAGTACTATTTGCAATTCATGCTTATCTAAATATAACTAAAAAAACTATTTTACCCCTAAAGAGTCAGAAGAAAAAGGAGCCAGCAACTCCTTTTTATATAATATATGGTTATTATTTCGCCTTGTATTCTAAACCCAGGAAGTAGAAAAGGCATAAAGTTAAATTCAATAGGCATTGCAACACTGTTGAATAGTACTATTTACGATTCATGCATGACTAAATATAACTAAAAAAACTATTTTAGCTCTAAAGAGTCAGAAGAAAAAGGAGTCAGCAACTCCGTTTTATATAGTATAAGGCTTTTAAAATAGATTCATGTAACTTGAGAAAAAGTTTCTATAATTCTGATAAAAATTAAGGAAAGCTTCTATTCACGTTTTCAATTTTGAAAACTCCAATTATGATTGTATCCAATTCTTGCAATAATCATGATTATATGTAACTTTTATTATTATTATTATTATTTAGTATTTTGTAACTTCTACATGTTTGAAGTTTAGAAATGCAACAGATACTGAAACATATTTCACTATGGACAGGCCCAAATTGAACGCTATACAGTACGCAACAACTCGAAGTGTGGGGCCAATGGGCTTTGACTTTTGGGTGTCTAGCCCAAAGTGCAGGCTATATACCACGCGTAACAAAGGAAGGGGGGAGCTTGTGGGCTGTAAATTTTGTATGAGGCCTAACATTTGTTTCGTGATATCGGTCCAGCTGGCATTGTTTTTTTTTTTTTTAATTCACAATTTTATCCACAAATCTAGATCACAATTCTTTATTCAGGACAATTGGACCAAAACACAAAGAATTTTAAAAAAAATACCAATTGCACTTTTTATTATTTTTTTAATGGTACTTTTTGCTTTCTAATATGCCTAATGCAAATGCATCATAGTTTTATCGTTCAGTAAATTAGGGAATGTGACATGTACACAATCTATATTGCTTTTTTTTTTTTACTTTGAAAAGTGGTAGGTTCAAGAGGAAAAATAGATAAAACATTTGAAAATTTCTGAATTTTTGGCTAGTCCATAAATCATAAACGACAATAAGTAGATGACAATTTGTTGAATAAGTAAGAGTAGTAATAATAGCAATGGTAGGCTTATCACAAATATATAGAGTTGTGGTAGAGAATAAGAGGAAGGACAAATAGTGCACTTTATGCTTTAGTTTGTGAAGGACAGGTCACCTAACCAAAATTAACTCCAAACAAGATTTTGTCAAATTTTTATACATAAGAGTCTCATTATGGTTTGCAGGTGTTAGTTGACGTCTAGTAGCAACTTCCCTACTGATTTTTCCATTGTCTCACATCGATTGAAGGGGGTTTGGGGGTTGGGTAAATAACTCCCCAAGTTGGCCTCTTAAGTTACCACCGTGGCTTTTGAGATTAATTTGGGATTAGGTCTAATTACTAATCCTTCAAAATTTCTGAAAAAAGAAAAAAAAAAAAGAGTCTCATTATGAATTTATGATTTGTCACACGCAATGGTACCTTGTATAAACGCGGTCCATTTCTAGGATAAGAGAGAAGAAACAAAAGACAAAGAGGAAAAAAAAAAAAAAGGGCCGAAAGCGGTCTCCATTTGCCACAAGCATCCATTTGTTGAAAGCGATAGAAATTTGTTTTATGAATTCTCGTGGAAAAACGACGAAATCTGTTGTGGTCCCATTGGGCCATTGGGTTTCTGGAAAAGAATTATTGGTTTCTGTTTTCATTTCAATCACGTCAAAGGTTGATAAGAACGCCTACAACTTCTCCACGTGTTAGTTTCATCCATTTTCGCGTCCCTTTATTTGATTTTCTGATTCCTTCAAGAATTTCAAGATTTTTGTTGAAACGCGTGCATCTCATCTCAAAAATATAGGTTTTATCCACGACTAACAAGTAGCAACATCGTCAATCTTGTGCAAGACTTGGAATTTTACCAACCATGGCAAAAAACGATTCTGTTATTCCCGTAGTTGTTGAGGACAACGTTAAGGCCCCTTTATTAGAGTCTATGAATAGTGATTGTAGCAGGGATGACGACGGGGAAGGTGGCGAGGAGCTGTTTAACCGAGGAGCATCATTCATTGGGGGAGTTTTTAACTTGTCCACGACCATTATTGGAGCTGGGATGATGGCATTGCCTGCTACAATGAAAGTTTTAGGCCTTGGCCTTGGCATTGGGATGATTGTTTTTGTTGCAGTCTTGACAGAATTGTCAGTTTCAATTTTGTTAAGGTTTAGTAAGGCTGGAGGGTCAACTTCTTATGGAGGTGTTATGGGACGTGCATTTGGAGTTGGTGGGAGAAAGCTTCTGCAAGTTTGTATTTTGATCAATAATGTTGGTTTGCTCGTTGTTTACATGATCATTATCGGCAAGTTAACGTGTTTCCGAATGTTATGAGGTATTTATAACTGCTTGAGTGCTTTCTAATTGTAGAGAAATAATGGGATTTCGTGTTGATTTGCATAGGTGATGTGCTATCAGGGACGTCTTCCGGTGGAGTTCATCATGCCGGGGTCTTGCAGGGATGGTTTGGAGAACACTGGTGGAATGAAAGAGTATTCGTGATTCTTTTGACAACTCTTTTTGTGTTCTGTCCATTATGCTGTTTAAAGAGGATTGGTTAGCACCTATATGTCCTTCAGAATTGTTGCATTTGCTTGTTCTTGAAGTTGATTTCTTAAATCTTGTAAAACTTGTCTTCTTTTTGTCTGTAGTTGAATTTGAATGTTTGATTTGTTATGTCCTATAGACCTTTGGTTTGATGCCCATCTATAAAGATGAGAATAATTGCAGAATATATTGTAAAGATTTTGAGAACCATTTCCATGATTGGCTGGGCTCCAATTTAGTCATCTCCAGTCTTGCCAATTTATGGTATTGCGAAACTGTCTTTTTTGGATAATCCCAGGATCATGCCTTATCCCAGAGTGGATACCAAGGAATGCATATATTTAGTTTCTGCGTGTCACCTTTTTTTATCTAAAGATGAACATTTTTGCTTAAGAAAGAGGCCTCCAAGGTTGAAGTAAGATATGAGTGCTATTCAATTTCTAAGAAGGTTATTTGTTGTAAAATTCAGAATTTTGCAATTGCTATGGAAGTAAGGAGTGAAGCTACGGTTGCTCATGTTCCTTGTTTATATGGCAGATTCGTTGAGATTTACATCTGCCATAGCAGTTGCCTTGGCTGTCGTATTCCTGGTGATTATAGCAGGAATGACAATTTTTAAAGTGGTGCAAGGAAGTATCCTAATGCCCAGATTGCTCCCTGATGTCACTGATATTAATTCTGTTTGGCGACTCTTCACAGTAGTTCCTGTTCTTGTTACAGCTTATGTCTGCCATTTTAATGGTAAGTAATAGCGCTTATTGACATCATCAGACAGACTTCACTGTAATATTATACTCGTTTCAGTCCTTTTTGAGAATAGAAGAAATGAGTACAAACCAATGTGTTCATGGTTTGCTTGCTTTATTCCAACGGGACAGATATCAGTGTCATGCTCATCTATTTCTGACAACTAAAGCCTAAAGCCTATCCGCCAACACTTTGGTAATCAATCCATTTAGTTAATCTGGATTAATTTATTTTCCGTTTGTGAATTCAAGTTGATGCTTTTATTATTTCTTGGACTGCATTTTTTTTCCTTTTACACAGTACAACTACATAGATAAGTGGAAAATATCTCCTCAAGGTTTCCTGTTAATCTGAGTGGAGGGTTTTACTTTGCTGTGATTGACCCTTTTTAGCCTAAGCTTTGCTTGCATAATTGCAATGCCACTGATTTTACCCTCAGGGGATCCTTATTCATGCCTTCACCTGAATCATGCATGAACTAGCTTGACTATGGCACAATTTTTCTTTAACTTTAGCACCATGAGACTTTTGCTGTGGAACCAAGATTGAAGTGTCATTAGCTTAAGGATACTGGACACGTGAGGCTACCATTGGTGCTTTCTTGCATATCTGATGGATTACTTGTATCTCAATAGATTTCTGAATGTCTTGAACCAATCAATGTACTTGAGAATCTTCAATAACAAATATAGAAATTTTATTTGATCACTAAACATCTTGAAATCCAGCAGATTCCAGCACAGAATTTATCTGTTAAGTACTATACCTGGTTTGAAACCAAGATGCTAAGAGTAGTAGTTTTGCTAGACTTCTGTGAATTTGTTATAGGATTTTCGACATGGATCTGTCATGAACTTTGAGGATGTAAACTGTTATGACGGTAAGAGCTTCACAGATCAGTGTTTGCCCAGTTGATTTGTTTGCTTTGCTTGGTTCAGTCCCTGGTAGCACCACAGAGGACACAGGAAGCTGAAAACCATTTTGAGTTGATGAATTTGAAATTTTGGCTAGCCGAACTACGAGCAATTTATGTAGAGACCATTAAAATCTTTGACTGAGAATTAAACTGAGATAAGTGTTAAATGAAATTTCTGCAGTGCACAGTATTGACAATGAGTTTGATGATGATTCTTCAATACAACCGATCGTACAGACTTCACTATTCGTATGCTCCATGATTTACGTCATGACAAGCTTATTTGGGTTCCTGCTTTTTGGTGATTCCACTCTTGAGGATGTGCTGGCTAACTTTGACACCGACCTCGGTATTCCATATGGCTCTCAGCTCAATGACATTGTGCGTGTCAGCTATGCTCTCCATCTTATGCTTGTTTTCCCTGTTCTATTCTACCCCCTTCGCCTCAATTTGGATGGACTTCTCTTCCCATCTGCTGGGCCTTTGGTCCTAAGTAGGCAGAGGTTCCTACTGGTTACAATAGGGATCATTTCTGTTGTGTTCTTGGGTGCCAACTTTATTCCCAGCATTTGGGATGTTTTCCAATTCAGTGGAGCAACCGCAGCAGTTTGCCTTGGTTTCATCTTTCCTTCTGCAATTGCTTTGAGGTAAGCACCTTTTGTTTGGCATGGGGCCTTCTGTACTTTCCTATACTATCAATGTAGAGTCCAGAAATGACATGTAAGCCTATCAGTTTTGTTGTACTACTGGACATTCCGATTACTAACTTCTAGCCAACAAGAAACGGATTTGTCATAAAGTTACTAGTTACTTCGCTGGATCCTCAATAGTTGTGTGTGAATATGCACTACGTACTTCATGGCATGCTCATGAGCGAGTGAACTAATTCTGGATATGACAATTAATTAAGTTGCTTACTCTCCTGGGTCATATGCTTATAACTTCTTGTTCTTTTGTCAATCTTTTCAAGAAATATATATCTCTGCTCTAGCTTACCTTAATTAAGACTTCTAGTTCCCATCTTTACCATGCCCTGACGACTTCTGTTCTCCATGCTTCAGGGATGTTCACGGCATTGCTACTAAGAAGGACAAGGTCTTGTCTGTTTTCATGATTTGTCTAGCTGTATTTGCTGACATGGTCGCTATATACAGTGATACCCAAGAATTATTCAAGAAGAATGCATTTCCGAGACAACGAAATCTCACCTGGGGCTACAAATAGAGTTGCTAGAGCACTCTCTGCAGTCAATTGAAAGATGATCAAAGTATAGCATCATATAGCACAGTGTGTTTGAATATCTCCAGTGTATGGTGTCGACAAGAGTACAAGCATCAATCCGGATGCAGATGTACGTTGTTGTAGTACTGAATGCCGGACAGAACTGGAATCCATAGTTCACGCCTGTGTCTGCATGATAGTTTTTCCCTGTCATTTCTTTTCCTTCCTTCTTATCTGTGTCCCTGGGTTTGCAAAGTTGTAGCTGCCAAGTCTGCCTTGACACATACGATTGATTCTGGGGGGTCTCGAGTCAAGGAGCTGTTTTTTTTTTATGTTCATTTGATTCGTGATTGGAAACCCTGTTTCATTACCTTCTAGTATTACTCAATTGATACAATTTCTGTATTGGAAAACATTGAAAAATGTCATGCAACTATTTTCTAGAACTAGTAGTACCTCACGTGCTTTTGCACGTGAATATATTTTCTCAAAATATAAAATCTTTAATATATACTAACTTTTTAAAATATATACACACATACAAACTAACTTTCTTTTCAATTTGATAACATAATATTGATAACATAATATTGATTGATAACATAATATTGATTTTGATTGATAACATAATATTGACAAAAAAAATCTGTGAAAATTAAATATAATAATTGCAAGTCATATACAATCTTTATTGGATTAAAGAAAAATTCCTCATCTGACCATTTTTAAACAAGGAATCAGTCCCTTTTCTCTGGCCATTCAGCTCAATCAAATGAAGCAATTTAAGGTAAAGTAAATGTCAGATAGTAGTGGGATAGAGTTCTTATACATTTTCTTTGGAATACTATACGGGTGTTTTTTGCAATGTACTTGTTTTCAGTTTTTTTTCATTCAGTTTTTTTTATGAGTAGGATTATGAATAGTTTTCAGTTTTTTTTAGTTTTCCTTGCATTAAGGGCATGCTAATAATGACAATCATGGGCTGTATGATAATGGTGGGTTGATATTTTCAGTTTTTTTTCCTAGTTTTCCATCAAGTATATATGATACAAAATTTTGGTTGTATAAAACATTAACATCAAATTTAGAAGGGCATATTTGGAATGGCAAAAAGTAAGATAATATTATTGCTTACACTTACACTCTAAAGTACCAAGATTCATGGTATTTTTATGTAAAGTATATAGACTCATTCTACCAAGACTCATTTTATAGAGTACCAAGACTCATGGTACACTCTATTATTATTATTAAATTAGAAGACCGTAGTCTTGATCTTTTTTATTTATGAAAGAAGAAGGGGTATACAATGCTATAGACAATGCTATAGACAGTAACCTCGATCCGGACTAAGGTAAGGACTAAGCCTGCACTAGACGAGTTCCAAGAGCAGGAACACCCTGACTATCAAGTCTCAAAGACACCCTCACCTCCCCTGGCAAACACGACAGGGAATCAAAGACTATGGAGGAGGCTAAGTCCAATCCTGCTAGTTTGTCTGCCGTCCCATTTGCCTCTCTAAAGATGTGTGTCACAGACGATCCAAGCTTGTGTAACAGTCTCCGAATCTGCCGCAAGACGATGCACACCGACCATCCAGCTCGTGCGTTGGTATTCAGCAGCCATACCAGAACCTTGGAATCTACTTCAACCTATAGCCGTTGGTATCCTCGTTCCTAGCACATTTGCAATCATGTGTGTAGAGAACGGGCCTTCGCCAGCAGCACTGAGGCTTCACCAAATTCCTTGTAGAAGGCAAAGATCAACCTACCCTCGGAGTCCCTGAGTAAACCCTCTCCTGCTGCTTTCTCACCGGCGACACTGGCATCAGTATTCAATTTTAGCATCTGCTCTACTGTAAAGTATATTCTAAAGTACCAAGACTCATTCTACCATTGTAAAAACTTTAAAAACAGAAGGTTATTATAATTAAATTAAATCACTGTATATTTTATTGTAGTTACAACATCAAGAACATGAAATATTCTATCATGTTTTAACCCCATACATGCAATCATACTTGAGCAAAATATTTATTGAAATATGCCCATTTTAGCCATTGCAAAAGTGATATTCAGGATAACCTCCTTTTTAGTTCCAAATGAATGTGTTGGATGACCTCTAAAATCAATGTAAGAATTCAAAATCTCTTAAATTTAAACTCGTATAGTTTCATAGAAAATTTAGACGGGGATAAAATAATATTTTAAGAACCACTCTCAAGTATATGCAAATTAAAGTTTCAAATCGAAATTTCATTATATTTGCCCTCTTCATAATTAGGCATTCTTTTTCATGCAACTTGAAAAGTATATTAGTAGTTTTATTCTCCAATAAATCTAGATTTAAGCGATTTTATGGGATATGAATGGCTCAATTCATGATTAATATTATCTATTTATTGTTCCATTTTTCCATTTTAGCAATGGTTTCTTAAGGAGTTGGAGGAAATTAAGAATAGTGGAAAAATGGGATGAAATGAAAGGAAATGAAGTAATCAATGAACAGTTTTAGATCGGAGTATTACATTAAATTAATCACTATCATAACTCCAAGTGGAGAACCTTTTCTTTTTCTTTCCCCTATAACCATATGACTATTTCATTCCCAAATTTTGTGCATAATTTAGCAAGCCTTCATTGATGGCTTGATAAAATTTCATTAAAAAAATGAAGCAATGATTCTTTTTACGGATGACATACTTCTCAAAAGAATAAGTTGTAAATAAAAAATTAGGATAAATTTGAAAAGAACATTTGCGAGCAATATTTGATGACTTTTTAGAGTTTAAAACATTAAGAAATGAAAAAAATGGGAGAGAAGGTGCATATAAACACAATCTTGAAAAGTTAAATACAATAAAAAATTACATAGAATAAATATTCATTAGTTTCAGTATTTATCAATAAATATTCATTTGTTTCAGTATTTGTCAACTTTGCATCTAAGTATTTTGAAATCATTTTTGCATATTATTTTTCTTAATCAATCTGGTGTAGTATGGTGAATTTAATTATTAATTTAACCTTTTGTCTTCTCATTAACCATTGATTGATGACTATTTGTCTTGTCCTTCACCATTATTTTCTTCTAAACCAATATGTATAATATAGTGTACTTAAATCAACATTAAACAATAAGGGCACAATATAAAACTTAATGATTAATTAATAAGGGCATAATGGGAATAAGTAAAACTAAGATCATAATAGTGTTTACACTTACACTCTAAAGTAGTAAGCCTTCATTGATGGCTTGATAAAATTTCATTAAAAAAAATGAAGCAATGATTCTTTGTATGAATGACATACTCCTCAAAAGAATAATTTGTAAATAAAAAATTAGAATAAATTTGAAAAGAACATTTGCGAGCAATATTTTGATGACTTTTTAGAGTTTAAAACATTAAGAAGTGAGGAAAATAGGAGAGAAGGTGCATATAAACACAACTTTGAAAAGTTAAATACAATAAAAAATATACGTATAATAAATATTCATTAGTGCAGTATTTGTCAATAAATATTCATTTGTTTTAATATTTGTCAACCTTGCATCTAAGTATTTTGAAATCATTTTTGCATATTATTTTTCTTAATCAATCTGGTGTAATATGTGAATTTAATTATTAATTTAGCTTTTTATCTTCTTATTAACCATTGATTGATGACTATTTGTCTTGTCCTTCATCATTATTTTCTTCTAAACCACTATGTATAATATAGTGTATTTTAATCAACATTAAACAATAAAGGCACAATAGAAAACTTAATGATTAATTAATAATGGCATAATGGGAATAAACAAAACTAAGATCACAATAATGCTTACACTTACACTCTAAAGTACCAAGACTCAAGGTACTTTTATATAAAGTATAGATATAAATTCGATTCGGTGGGGAAAGATGAATGTTTACTTGAAACAACAAATCCAGGAAACACGCAACGATGTACTGAAGAAACAATGATTGTAGGACAAATTCTAAGTAGAAAATGATGAAGAATCTTGAACGAAACAGAAGCCATTTTTGGTTCATGGTACATGGAGAGGGACAGGGATTCAGGGAAAGGTAATCAAACTGAATGAGCAAAGAGTTGAATGTGTGAAAAAACAACAGAATCATGGTACTCTGGTACCAATCACTTTCCATTTTGTGCAGCACTACATCCTATTTTACACAGCACAGTTTTAGTTTCCAGGTAGCATGGCATGGAGCTTAGTTGAACCACTTCCTGCATTTTCAATTGAAATACTGAAATATCTTATTAGTACAGTTGTTCAACTACAAGAGATAAACCTGAAACAAATACAGCAGCAAAATTTTCAACGGTAAACATTTACACACCCCCCTACAATGGTATCGAGGAGGAAAATAAATTGAACTGACAGAACAAAACCACAAACCACTTCAGCCACTTCCGGAAGTGATACTTTCCAACTTTCCTGTCCTCACTTTTGAATGTAGAGCAGTCCTTTACATCGATGGAAGCATTGATCCATTTGAGCTGTTTCTAGAATATTCCTAGATCTTTTCTTTGTTGTCTTGAACTTATAACAGCAAAGTTATGCCACAATTGTAGGTGTAATAATGAACCACGAAAATGTCACCTTTACTTCAGGTGATGGTCCTTAAGCTTCAACACCTCGTGGAGACTCGAATGCCAAACATATGTACACAAGAATCATGAGGACTCATAACAGAGAGTCGATTACAGTCATGGACATCCGCTCTCTTCTTTGACTTCGACATCATAGACAGGGGGGCTTGCTGACCTACTATGTGTCTGCATCCATAGAGATGCCATTTTGTGTGAAACTTCGCCAAAAAAGAAGCAACTTTCACCAAGAAAAAGAAGCATCTGTCCTCTAGTTGAAGAAGTATGGAGATTCTAAAACTTCTCTCAAGTCAAAATCCCCCCGTTCTGGTAATGGAGGGAACTTCAGTTTCGGGAATGACTTCTGAAAATTATCTAGCAACTGCAAAATCAGGTCAACCAATCATAAGTGAATGATCATTCAAGGAATGTGTGCAGCATTAAATGATATCTTAGGAGCAAATTGAAATCAGGAGAAAATAACATAAATACTCAAGCTAAATAGCAAGGTTTCCAGTAGTAATTATGGTATAAACATCCGACGAAATATAAGTTAAGGGAACCTTACGCCTCCAAAGTAAAGCAAAAGAGGGGAAAAAAAGGAAAGGAAAGAGGGAGAAAAAAAGACTAGTCAAGAATTTGATTCAACCCCAGGCAGCACAGATAAAGCTATGCCCAGTGGACTTCACTTGGACTTCACTTGTGGCCATTAGTGCTTCACAACATTCAATGTTCAAGAACACAGAAAAACAAAATAATGAAAAAAGGAAAGGCTATGTCAAAGTGGATTAATTCGCTTTTTTGATGAAAAATAAGACAAACATTCCAAGAGTAGTACTTCTGCGGATGGAAATTGATGGATAAATGAAATGAAAGATGTTTCCACACAAACAAAGAAAAGTGCAAATTAAGAAGTGAAACAATACCTTGCAATCACTTACCCATCAAGGAGAATATGAACACTATATATGCATGTATGTATATATATATATATATATATATATATATTAAACATAATATAATTTACCCCTCAATTACTCAGACTCATCTCCTCCCAGCTGTACCCATGTTGGACATGGCAGGACACTGGTACTAGTATGGGATCCGAGTCCAACACTTGAAATTTTGGACACCTCAAAGTTAATGAACACAGAAAGAAACACAGGAGGCAGAAAAAGAAGCAAACTTGATGTCATGCTTGAAACCATAATGAGTGCATGAGTTAGATTTTGATCCTAATTGTGAAGTCTATCATCTTTCCTTCTCTGATATCCTTTTTCTATCAGGCAAAACTGACAAATGATTAACACCCTCATGTACATAAATAAATCTTTATTTTACTTTTAAACATGAGACAAAAAATAATTAGTTGGTTTATGTTGTCGTATTTTTTTGATATGCTAATTACAAATGAGGATAATGGACCATGTCCAACTCTTTAGAGGTGGCACCATGATGTACGCTTGCAAATTAATGAATCTGACACCTAGAAACATATACTCATACACGACACCCATATGCAAGTCCAAGCAACACAGATTTAAATACCTACACTTGGTGGTTTATTCAAAAAAATTAAGAAAATATTTAACTTTTCCACTTGACCTTCCCAAATTATATTCCCTCTAGTCGGTGGTTCTGGAGAGTCGGAGACTAATGACAATGCAATGAGCTTCAAGCCCGCATACATAGACTAATCCAACTATATCATAATAAGCAAAATAAACCTAACATTTAATAAGTTGACAGGCATTAAAAGAACTTACATTCTCCAAAATTGGCACTTCATAGAGTTCAACAAACTTCTGTCTCAGAATCTTGTTCATTTGATCAACATCACATGCATGTGTCCAGTAGGAATCATGCACCCCTGTGATCAAATTTGGTTAAAGAAACTTGTCATAATTGCTCAAGCAGGAGAATATGAAAAGATTATATAAACGTAGAGGAAAGAACAGAGGTACATATATTATGAACCTGCAAAATTCAAGCCTGCTTCTCTACAAGCAATGGCAGTCATCATCATATGAGAGCCATCAAGGGAGTGGACAAAATTTGGAGGGAAAGCTGTTCTCTGCCGCTTAGCCATTACCTGCCATAATAAAATTTAAGCGTGTTAGCCAATAACATGGCTTCAAATGTCATATCATGCTTTATGGTAAATGCAAATCTGCCTAATGTTAGTCACTAAATGACCAATGCCATCAACTGGATCTTGCAGAAGTTCTTTCTACACGACACTAACTTAATCATCAAATTCATCATTACTTTGCTTCTTTCTTTCACTATTCAGTAATGAGAGGAGAATTGGACAACTATGTGACATACAAGCTGATAAATTTAGGTTTAACGTCATTGAGTACAATCACATGATACTGAGAGAACATCATCAAATGAAAACAGGAAAGGTCAAGCTACCTTATCTGTTTCTCGTTGCAATGTTAAAACCTGCAGAGATGTCTTAATCTGCATTCAGTCCAACAACCAAAACTTGGTCAAGGCACATGTATATGCTTAAACCTATGCTCATCAAAGCACAAAAGTTTTTTTTTTTTTTTTTAAGGTAAAAGCACAAGAGTTCAATGTTAAAAGATGTCACAATGCATTAAACATTACAAGATGCCTTCCGAGTTTACGATAAGGTTGCACAACAGGAAGCCCAAGTGGAGTAGTCCACTGCACTGGTTGATTCTCCATAGCAATGACCTGTACAGTTTTGCCATCACATGATCAGTCAATAAAACATGAATATAGGGTATCACCAAGAAATTCTTCAGCATCTTCATTCAATTCTACTATGGTTATCTTATTTTAATTATGTTCCATCTAATGGGGAAACATACAGGTAGGGGCGTTCCAAAATTTTGTACATTTCTTTGTTAATCAATGTTGGCCAGTTCTTCCCTTTCTGATTCTGACATTGTCCTTTACTAATTCAAAATAATTTCACAAGCCTTCGAATTAACTGTTTTCATTTAGACTGATTCTACTGAATCATATTTCCCTACAGAACTCTGTTATATCTTCCCTCTTTGATCTAATTGGCTGATACTCCTAAAACTGTTTTCTTAAAAAATGAATATAAACAATCAGCAACTTAAATGATCAAATAAGATAAATAGATGAATAAGCCCTACAAATAAATAGTATTCCGCATTACACCTATTTGCCACAACAGACATGTAAGGTGGCATCATTATACCTACACTCCATTCAAAAACTTAATCTCAATTGGAGGCAACCAGATAAGAGACCATGCAGTAACATGCATTTTCGAAGCTCAACTTGATATTTCACCTCAAGGAAGAGATGAGAAAAAGAATATTAGTTTCATACACAACATAGTGCACCAGTTGAAGAACCAAGAATGTCGATTGATAAGCATATCCAGATATAGCTTTGTTTTTTTTTTTTTTTATCAACAATTAGAGAAGGATAAAACAGACCTTCGCACAGTCACCAAGCCAACTCATGATGCTTCGTGCTGCTTCAAACATCTCCCCTAAAGCAGTCAAGGTGGTCTGCTCAGAAGCATTAAAACTCTTACGACTTCAGCACACGGGAGCATTATATGCCATTTACCTAAAGAAAAATACAAAAAAAAAAAAAGAAGCTCAATATACTTACTTTTGCTGCATAGCAAGCTGCAGAAAACAATTCTGCTTCATCTTGAATGGTACCACGTTCCTTTAACCTCCTCGCAATTTGATCACGTGCACCAATATAAGTGACACCATAGACTGATGTCATAACTGTTTGCTTAACCAATTTCCTGTCCACCTGGGTATGACCAATTACACAATGCATCAGCTGAGTATTCACCACCAAAAAGAGAGGATAAAAAGAAGAAAGAATAGAGATTAATCACAAGTAGCAATGATGCCAACTGCATAATCACTTCTTGGAAGTTGCCTCTACTATCCAATAAATAAAAGTTCCAGTAATTCAGAAAATGGAGAATACCACTAAAGCTTAATTCTATATAAAATAAATGGACAACAAGAGAACCTGGTTGATCAGCAGCCTGGCCCTCAAGACATTTGGATCACTTGCAGGGTCTCTTGCTGCATCCCTTCGCATAATGTCAAGAACCCTGTTTCAGCAGATATGGCCAAGTATCAAGTACAGGAATACTTTATTTTGTGATGGCTTAATTGAAATAGTACTTGGTTTAAATCTAAACCAAGACTCTGTCGGAAACCTTTAATTCTTCCAAAAGCCAATTGGCATCAGATGTTAGAAAAGGATTCCTAAGATTACTCAGGCCAGGTATTTGTTGGAAGAATTCAAACACTCAACTGATCCGCTTAACAAGGTTAAGAGTTATTAACTGCTTTTGCGATGCTTTCTCTCAAATTATGAGCTCAGAATTATCATTGGAATCCCTTTATGCTTTCTACCAGAAACTAAAACAACTTAAACATAGTATCAGCCAAAGGCTTGCAGAGACAATAATGACCAGAGTCCCAGTAGTTTTCAGCCTGTCTGAAAGATAAGCTTCATTTCTGAAAACTACTCTTGGCAACAGTCATATAGAGAGATCAAGTAGATGACAGTTCCGAAAATTTTCTCCTGGTGTTACTTTGATTAATTTGACTGTAGCGAGTTGTACTATTATATAAGGAAATTCCATGTAACCCTAGAATTAATTTATACTACAAGCTCAACCAATCCCTAATCTGAAGAAACCCTTGGCAAAATCAAGCAAAGGAAAAAGAAAGGTAAACAGCATTTATCTGCCAATATTGCTCTCTAAGAACCTCAAAAAGAGGGAAACAAAAAGGTCCATGGAATGATAAAATCCAAAATCTAGCTTACCTAGCAGCAATTCCAGAATAAACATCAGCAGGCTTTTCACCAGCAACAAGATTGACTGCTGCTGCTCCCAACTGAACAAGGAAACTTCAGTCAGAAATTCCTGGTATTTGTTATAAATCTTCAGCTAAACATCATAGAGTCACAGGATGAAGTAAGAAGTTGCCGAAATCAAATATCCGAAATAGAGCTTCATTAGACTGTTTACTTTTATATCAAGTCTACTAAGAGATAAAGATCTTGGGAAGCTGGAAGTACCTCTGTGTTATATATTTTTTATGCTAATGCGGATCCATCACCAGGGGTTAGGTTAGTTCAAGGAATCAAATTTACCACTACAATCAAGCAACATTTTAACTCAACCATTTATAACCTCACCTATCACAATCAGTTGTATGACACAAAAGAAGACATTCACAAAGTAAAGTCGCAAATAAAAATAATAGCCTAGCTTAGTCACATCCACTAACAATCTTTTCAAATTTCTACCGGATCACTATTAGTCCAACATATCTATTTGAGCAAGAGTAACCCTAGATAAAACAGTTTAGGACATGTGATGCATACCAAAAAACCTCAGTGATTTCTCGATTTGCTAACGAGTTATTGTAATACTGGTTTGAAAATGCCTATAACTTAGGAGAGTATAACTTGAGTATAGGTTAAAAAAAGGCCAAACACACAGACAACACTAACTCCAGCATCAGCAACTGAATCATATTTAAAATTTTTTGCAGATGGGTTGCTGACACTCTGGCTAATGTAGATTATATTTCACACATGCAAACAAGCAATAGCAAGAAATGTGTTACCTTATCCCTTCCAAGGGCAGCATAATGTTGCAGGCCATTGCATGAACCATCCTTCAGGGAAATAGTAGCAAACAACAAAGTCAGATCAAATTGGACATTTATTTCAATTCAAAGTCAATGTCAATTTCTATTATTCAAAAAAGTAATAAGCAAACAAGTAAAAGTATTTTGGCATATTTCATCATAGGTTATAGACTAGCCATGGCTTGGAACTAAGCATCCATCAAGTTAGCTTGAGAGGAAAAAGTGCAGTCAATCTTGCATATTCAGCTGTGTTGAGCTGTTAGCTGGGAAATTTGCCAATGTTCCAGAACTCAATCTTAAAGCAGTAAGACTCGACCAACTAGAAAAGGGATAGAAAAATATTCCTCTGCATCCATCTATTCAGAAGTATAAATACTGTAAATTTTGTCTTTCTGCATACTATTAACCTATAGGAGTCATTGTAAAGTTTCTCAAGTAACCACATTCAAAGCATGAAAGAAAATATACCTTCAGAATATTTCCTTTCTCGGGATAAAAATGCACATGAAGTGAAGCTTTAAGTAAAGTCTTATACCTGGTGGATAGGCAAATGCGACATGGTAGTCTCTGAGAAGGACTTCTCAATGCTTCAGAGAGATTCATACATGTTGCTAAGCACTGAAAGGGATCCTCTGCATTCAACCACCAACGCCTTCCTTCAAGAGGTCTGTCTGCAGAATCAAATATGTCCTCCAAATGGTTTTCAGCAAATGCTGCACGACCTTCATGAGATAACTTGTCGACACCACCACCATAAACATTTGCCAAATGTATTTTCAACCAGTTCAAGCCTGACTTTCCAAGTGGACGCCCCTCTGCAAATTCAAGGATTCCACGGCATAGATCAGACCCAAGATGGTTCAAATGTGGGTGCATGGGATATGCACGACCTCGGAAATCAAGATTGTGTGGATAAAAGAAGCCCTCCTCATCTTTCATTTTCCGACCAACCTGCTCATGTAAGTAGACAAATTAGTTTGATATCTCTTAACTGAAAATGGTATCATATTACATCTCAAGAGAAAGATTCTTACAGCAAGTTTAAGTTCTATATCACACCGCTGTGAATGCCTCTCACTATTCTCTTTTTTCACAGTATTAACTTTCCGCTTCCATTTCCTGATTTCTTTTTCATCTTCAGTGTCTGGCTCTTCCGGCAAAGGGATCTAAATTTGCAATCAAAAAATGTCTCAAGAATGAGAGTGAGAGACATGCATCTGGACATATTATCCCACAAGATTAACATTTTAGACACGACTAAAGCCATGTAACACATTTGATGCAAGTATACTCCACAAATTAGCTAGAATATAGTTCAATTTTTCGTGTAAGGAGTAAAGCATAAATAAGAATGAGAACAGAGAAAGCAACTCTACTATAAGGAAAACAAATAAGCAACAAAGGTTTCACTAACAATGTGACATAGTTACAGAAAGTTAGTTATCAATCCAGCTTCCGTACTGCTTCTGAAATTGATGTCTTTAATTTCACATCCATGTATACATTGTTAGACAAATATAAATTTGAATCCTCATAAAACATCACAAATGCTTTATAAAGATGCTTTGTCTACAGTATATCATCCATTATTCATGAGTCCATCTCAGTGAGTAGGGAACTGTATTGTTCATGAGCCAACCTTCTACTATCAACATGTAAGGAGTGGCTTTCTGCTTATATAAGTTTTCTCTTGCATCCAACAAAGAAAGAAGAAACAAAAGAACAAAATTCAAATTACTGCAGGGATACCCACATCATCACGATCAACTAAATCTGCAAGGCGACCACCACTGGCCCAAATTCTGTCTATGACACCGAGCACCCTTTTATTAACCCTCCATTTTGTGCTTCCAAGTGTGTTAAGTGCCTGAACCACAGAAATATGGAATAATGAACGTATGAGTGAATAAACAATACTCCTCTCATAATAAGTCTCGACATAGAACTTAATATATAACAGCTTCTACCAAAGGCTACTAACTAGAGTTCATCAGTAAAAAACTAGCAGTTCCCAAATAAATTGTGTCATTCTGCTGCATACTCCCCTCAAAACAAGGTTCAAACATAGAACTTAATATATAACGGCTTCTACTAAAGGCTTCTCATTAGAGTTCATCAGTAAACAACTAGTAGCTCCCAAATAAATCAAGTGTCATTCTGTTGCTGGGGTTTCATTGATGTCATTGGCATATTTATCTTAGTTTTAATAATAAAAATCCCAAAATGGTGGTAGAAAATATAATTGAAGCGCAGAAAAATTTTAGATTTAAATAATGTAGTCGAATCTTGTACACTTTTACATACTTCACTCATCAATAATGAAAAAAATGTTCTGGTAATGGACAGTAATCTACATCTATGTACTTTCTGAGTAACAATCTTTCACATGCAGGAAAATCTGAATTTTCACTTCTGGTGGGCCAAACTGAAAAAAAAAATTCAATCAGAAACTGATATCACCTTACCCAACTCTTATATCATATGCAATAACCATCCCACATAAAAACCTCAAAATTGATAGAGAAGAGTGCTATGCATTTTCTTTATGTAATTTACCAATATAAAATGGCACAAAAATGATATACAAATAAGAACATCTTAAAAGTCTATCGAAGCATGAAGTCCAAATTGTTGTATCATAGATCACACCAACTTGTGGACACCTATGCAAGATGAAAACATTGAAGAAGTAGGTTAAAAGTGCAATTAGCCAGAAAAGGAAGGAAATCCAATCTTAGCAAACCTGAAAAACTGGTTCTAATTGCTGTTTTGGACATCCCCTAAGAGCCTCTCGCTGTTGTTTTGCCCCATGTGTACGCATGATATAGGAAGGCAAAAACAAATAAGCACCTCTGTCATGCCTGCCAAAATTAAAAAGATCAGGGCAGACAAGTAACAGTTCTTTTAGTTACTCAACACTTAAAGATTCATAAAAAAATATCATTCTAAAATATCAATCACCCACTTCAGTCCTAAATAACCAGTGATGTTCAAAAAGAAGAAAGCAAAGGGCCACATTTGGAAAACAACCCCCCCCCTCCCCCCAAAAAAACCCACTTACCAAAAAAAGAGAGAGTATATAATGCTAATTTATGGGCAGACATGCTTCAGACAAGGTAACAGGCCAGAATTACATAAGCAAGAGGTAGTTGTTACCCCAAAAGGCAAAAAAAATGAAGCACAAAGAAAGGAGTAAAAAACAGCTCAATGCTTGACAGAACCCAACAAGCTGAACAACAAAACACATCAGATTTTAGTTACCCAAGTCTACTCTTGAGTTTCAGTTGAATAAACTTCATACAAAAAATGTGAATGAAACTGTCTTTTCTATAGAGGGAAAAAATTGAAAAAGAACAGTTAATTGAATAATGAATGGAGACACACTCTGAAGCAAGTAAATCTTGAATAGCAAATTGAAATTTGACGAATGGAATGAAAGAATACCATACCCTGTCCAGTTCAGGGGAGGAACCAGCATTGGCATATATGGAATCACCATATGCTTCGCCTGTTCAAACAGAAGAAATCAGAAATATTTTAGTTTGTCAACAATTAGATACAAGCCCCAACCCAAAAAAAAAGAACACACAACACTTGCAAGGTGCATAAGACCTTTGCACATGCCACCGGAACTGTGTGGTGTTAACAAACAGAAGACTTGGTGTTTGGATTCAAGTTCAGTTAGCTCAATGCAAAAAATTAGAGGCAGAATCCATAGTACTTACTGTTCTCTCCAGACCCTTCCGTACTAGAGGGTCACACTCAATCACCCCATATCTCCTGCTGCCCCTCCTGTTAAAAGGAGACCACGCAATATCATGAGACAGGGCACTGGAAGTGTGCAGTAGTTATTTTGGATAAGAGGGGCACATGATGTGGTGGAAGAGAGAAATTAGCGTCTTTCAGAATAGCTCACATTCCACTCACTGTGTTTCAACGGTCTTAAGTGTGTGAACAAATGCAGGTCGAATTTCAGGTGGACCATCTTGGAACTGATCAACTGGAGGCTGTATGTAGGCTGTTTCCATCATAATCTGAATCAAACGGCAGCCAACCTGCATGATTTATTTGAAAATTTACAATCATCCGAGCATTGATTGACTACAATAGCAACAACAATAGCTGTTGACATAATAAGGACAATGATGAAAACTTTTAAGGCATTGATGATGCCAGTAATAATTCAAAAGAGAAATACATACACACCTTAACTTGAGCATCCTGTCCCCAGGGCTTTGAACCATCATGATGTTTTACTATCTTCCTTACTTGATGAAGCTTCTGCTTTTTCATCAGAACATTGACCTTTTTCCTTAGTTTATCTTGTGCCTTAGCCACTGGCTCAGTTTCTTCTTCAGGATTCTTATTCATTGCATTCTTCCGTTTAGTCTTCTCCAGAAACCTATGTATTCTAACCTGACCAAGAAAGGATACCATGATAAGGAACCCATGAAAAAATCACAAAAAGCACAGTTCAGACTCAAGTTAACGTTTGATTCAATTCACCAGATTGTTACTTTTCTCCCTTTCCCCATGGCACATACGCATTCATGGAAATAGGTACAGAAATTAGAAAGAAACCATCACATGATGGGCACGTCAAGTGAACTAAAATGGAGGAATTTCTGATGTACAAGAGTGGATAATTTTGTTCCTTATGTTTCTAATCTTTTTATACTACTCTATCTTAGAAGCTGGTTTACATTAGATCTACAAAATGTCTTGGGTTATTCACCTGATATAATCTCAAGGATCAACTGTGTCATGTGCAAGTAAAACAATTAATTGCATAATATTGTTGCCATAAGCATTTGATAATTCTTGGCTCACATGCAAAAAAAGAATACTCAAAGAACCAGGATATGAAATTCCATAATCCACTAGGATTTACTAAGGGCAATCTTCTAAAACCTATTTGAAGTAACCCAGCAAAAGTAACATGCCATCTCAAACAGCTAAGTATTTGTCTGAGAATTGGCCACCTAAACAGCAATTACACTTAAAAACAGCAAAAAACTTCCACTTAAATAGATAAATACAGTTAAAGCTATCATATTTTCCTCATTTAGAAGCCCAGTAGACCCTAAATGTTAACTTGTGCTAGTTTATGAACGCCCAAGACTTGAACCATTGAAAGACCACAGCTTGCTTATATATAGCTGTCAAAATGCTCTCCAAGACGTTCTGATACTTTTCTGCTTAAGATACATGATATGCTTGGTTCATATACCATTTGAATATGTCAGCCTACGAATTTTGTATTATCTTTATGAATTGACAAGTCTCATCAAAATATATGCATAAATTGCTACAATGGCATGCCAACAAGATACACATTTCCAACTTCCAATTTGATTTTTTTTTTTTTTTTTGGGACTCTAGCATTCAACTAAAATGTCAGAAAGAGTCAAAAGATATAAAAATGAAAAAATCATAATCATGAACAAACCAACCTCATGCTCAATGGCTTCACCAATATGGCAGGCAGCTTGTACCACTCTAGCACTGCCATATCCTCCCCCAGTCATCAACAGTCCCATTAGCTTATGCATTGTAATAACTGCCATCATTTCAGCAGGCAACTGATCAAAATACTGGGCATAAGCTCCTCGGTTCTTCCCATCCTTGCACAAATCTTGCTCAGCAACAATGGCATCCTTTAACGGCTCAAACCAACCTAAAAACAGTGACTTTATATATGGCAAATTTGGGGCAAGTTTTTGCTCACACATATCCTCCAACAGCTCCTCATACTCTTTTGCCGCCTGCTCCCAAGCCTCAGTTTCTATTTCACCTGCCTTTTCCTAAGAATATGGTACTTCCCCATTCCCATTCCTCCAACCATTTTTTGCTGCTTTTGTTGCTGATAGCTAACCTCCATCGCCTTGTTTTGCCTTTCCATTTCCTCAATCAATTCTTGAATTTCATCCACATCCTCCTCAGAAGTTGAAATAATGGCCTCAGCAGCAGCACTCGCATAACACCTTAAACCCCCGGACACTCCAAATCCACAAGGATTACTCAAACTCCCAAATTGTCGATAACCCTCTTTATTCTTCTGCTTCAACACTGACGATTGATGAAAACCAACTTCTTGATATTGAGAATTCAGCCCACTTCCACTGCTATAATTCCGGGTTTTTCCATTAAAGTTATAATCTTGCAGAAAGATTTTGTAGGCAAATGAAGGTGAGAAAAAATGGGTTTCAGAGGTAAATTTGAAATTTCTCAAAGATGCTTGCTTTGTTATATATCTCCACATATTCAGTGGATTAAATTATCAGGCCAAAAAAAAAAAAGTCTTGTGCAGGAAAGCAGAATTAGCGACCGATTCTAAGGGTGCTAAAACAGACATCAATAGTCAAGTGCTTGGTCAGCTGATGATTTGAGGTTGAGAAAATGGACTGAGGAACAAGAAAAGAAATGGGATTAAGCAGAATGAGATCAAGAGAAAAGGAGAAGGCCCTCGATGGAGGAGGAGACGGGAAAGAAGCCGCCTTACACCCTTAAACCCTGCTAGAAACCTATGTACATAATAGTTCATTCAGTTAGCCGTCCAATGCTCATTAGGCTAAATTACAACAGGGCCCCCATTTTCCCATTAATTATAAAACTTTCCCATGTTCTTGTGAAAGTTGGAAAGAGTGTCAGTTTATTTTTTTTTTTTTGAGTACCACATTATTATATTTTTTGAGTATCAGGTGAATTTGAATATAGGCATATAACATCAAACGTTTAATTAACAAGTCAATTTTATATTCTTGACACCAACCTATATTATCTCACTTGTCAAAATATGTGTGCAATTTCTGGTGATATACTAGAACAAAATTCATTCGTTATATAATATACGATTGATTTCTTAATGTTTATTAAATTATAATTAAAGAAAGAAGAGCATTAGAGAACATTCAATGGAAAAAAATTTTAAAATTCATGAAGGGAAATCAAAGGTTCATTATTGTTATCTCTCCTCTAGCAAAATTATTTTTCACAAGATTGTTTGCATCAACACCAGTACTAGCTAAACATGGAAAATAAATAAATAAACAAGTGCAAAGTGAGTTGCTATATTTAATTTTTTGTTTATCTAACTTGTCATGTTGAGTCGTAGACTAAGGCCATCCAAGGCCATGGAACGATGCATTAGAATAGGGCTTTATATTGACGACTTCATCCATTTTATGCATCTATTTATATTTAAACCCCATTAGCAAATGGTAATTCAGAGTCTTTTCTTGTTTTTTTCTATTTTGGAGCAAGCCGTTCGTAGTCATTTTAAGCTAGATTAAGTTTTCACCAAAATATAAAAAGATTTAAGTGTTTAATATTCTATCAATTGAATGGAAGTTTATATCAGGTCTTCGTACTTCACCTTTTCTGGTTTGCCACCTTCCGAATCATCAGCCTGAAAATTTCAATGTAGCAAAGGTCTCGAAAATTCGAGGCCATCTTAAGAACTGTTTTTAATAGGCAAAACCCAAATGAAGAGCTCATTTTGTAGTTTAAGCTAGTACCGGATAGTTTGTGATTATTTTGTTGCTGTAATCTTGTTTAATGTTGTGCATAACATAGCTAAACAATCAGGCGCATTGTTTGAACTCAGATACACTGCAGGAAAGCATGAGAGTTGTGAATTATGCCCTAAAATAGGAAAAAAGGACCTTATGGAAACAAAACGTGGATCTTATTCTTTCCTTGCGTAGATAAAAGATTCTGTCATAAAGTGCCCTGGCATTACAGCAAAACTCCTACGACTGTTCTGAATCTAATTCAGTAATCCATTCAATACACCAGCCCTAAAATAAGGTTTATCCCTCGTCTCCAAAACTTCTGTGTGCCACAGTTGCAAGGGCAGTTACCCAAAAAGAATCCAATCTTAGGTAGAGAGCTTTCATTTACTCCCAAGGGTCAGTTTCTGTTCTTACTTCAGATGGTTCAACTACTTGTGCCTCTAGGGCTTCAGAAGAGCTCGCGTCTGGTTCTGGTGAATCCTCTTCTGCCCCAACTTCACCCTCTTCCGCTCTGCCCCATCTTCCTCCCACAGCCATTGCCATCATTTTGTAAATCTTGTTACCCAACTCTGCTGGACTATCAGGCTGAGACAGGAATCCAACAAATTTCAAGAATGTAATAAGATCCATCACTCAATTTCAGATCATTGAATGAATGCTACACACAAACAAACAAGAAATTTTTCATGCTTACGGTGAAACCACTGGAAATCAATGCAGTATCGTATAGAAGTTCCACTACTCTCTTGGCATCAGTGCTATCAGGAGCATTTTTGCATGCGGCCTGCAACAAGCATAGCCAAAGTCCAGTTAGTAGCAGGAATAACACGTTTAATGGAAACCTCTTAAATTGCCTGCCATTAAGCCCCACATATCCATATCCCCATATCCTCTTAACTTGCGACTTAGCTGCATGCTTGACAACTTCAAAAAATGCAACCGTATGTAAGGGAAGCCAACAGTAGATGTTTACCATAAATCTTCGGCATTTAAGTCACTCACTCACAAGGTTATGTTAACAAAAGAATTACACTATCATATAAGTTACAAGTAACAGCAGCTTCACATGCATACTTGTGACTAAGTGGAAATAACTTACATTTAGGTCTTTGATTATAGGATGGTCAGGATTAATCTCCAGGATTCTCCTCCCCCTCATGAACTCCAAACTTGCAGTATCTCCAAGGGTCTGTGCTCTCATCAACCTGTTCAGGAAGTTAAAAGAGAACTTCAAGCCATCTCTTCAAGACAGACAAACTTTATTTGTAAGTTTATATGTATCATCAAGATAAAGCTTCAACAAACCTTTCCATATTAGCAGACCACCCGAACTTGCCAGAAACAAGCACACATGGTGATGAGCTTAATCGTTTTGAGACTTCAACTTTTGCAACCTGATCTCCCAGCTGTTGCTTTATCCAGTCACAAAGAAGATTGTACTCTTGCTTTGTCTCTCTTTCTTTCACTTCATCCTCATCGCCTGTTAACCACCAAGTCCATATAATGTCAAGTGTGAAACATAAGAAGCAAATTGCAGAACACCGCACCACAAAAGCATACTAACCAAGCTCCAAATCTTCTTTGCTGATGTCAACAAACTTCTTTTCCTTGTAAGTCTGTAGATTCTGCATTGCAACTTCATCAATTGGCTCAATTAGATATAACACCTGTGGATGAAAAAACCACAAGAACTGTCAGCTACTAGGGCAAAACACAGATAGAGAGGCAATCTAGACATCCTTTGGGGAACCAGGTGCACAGCCATAGAGTGAAATCTACTTATAAAAGCTGGACAGAAGAAGCCCAGCCAACTACCCCTTTATCAGATAACCTTTCAAAGTCAATTTCAATCAAATTCAAAGATTTCAAACATCAATTAATTACCTCAATATCCTTCTGCACCAATTTCTCCAAGAAAGGAGCAGTCTTGGCACTCTTTAAACTGTCTGCTGCCAAGTAATAGATAGCCTTTTGATTCTCTCCCATGTTCTCCACATAATCATCCAAGCTTATCGGCTCTTCTTCACTTTTCGAGGAGAAAAAGCGCAGCAAGGGAGATATCCTCTTGTGATTTCCAGAGTCCTCAATACAGCCCAACTTCAGAAATTTTCCGAAATTCTCCCAGAACTTTTTGTAATCCTAAAATAAGACAACCAAGTTGGATGAAATCAAGCCACAAGCAAGAGCATATCAAAGCCCAAAAAAAAAAATTTAAAAAAAATTCAAACACTTCCATCAAACCCTGACCTCTTTGTTCTCACTTTCAGCAAGTTCCTGAATCATGTCGAATGTTTTCCTTACAAGCCGCTTCTTCATTATCCTCACCTAAGTAAGAAGAAACAGGATATTCATGCCATGAATCATTATCACAAATACTCGGGACACAAATTTAACAGCAAAAACATTACAGAATCAGTGATCTGTCTATATGGAATAAAGTAGTTGCGGGTTCATCTTTAATGTAAATGCAATATGGTTCCCACTTACAATGCGGCTTTCCTGAAGTATTTCTCTGGAGACATTAAGAGGAAGGTCATCTGAGTCCACCACTCCCTTCACAAAGCTCAAGTATCTTGGAAACTGCAAGTTGTCAAATCCACAAAAAACTATCAGCAATGAAGGACTCAATTATGGCAGATAAAGCCCACCGGAAAAAGTTATTTATCTTAAATTTCATTCAATTATCCTACATATAATTGAGACCTGATCATAGTCCATCCATCGAATGTCTTTATGTATTTAACAATTAAGCGCAATAATATAAATCCACAAGAGGGGAAGAGTTAAATTAAAAAATTATCACTTTCCTAATGCAAATAATTTTTTGCCATGAATCACACAGAAAAATATGCACATAGTATCCAAGTCTAGAGCTTAATTTTCATACAATGAAACAAGAAAGTCAACTTGCTGCTTGAGCTATCATAGCACTCACCAGTTCACCATCAAAATCATCAGAGATGAAAACACGCTTCACATACAGACGTATGTTCTTTGTCTTCGGATTAATCACTTCCTCATTGTTAAGAGGAGCCATTCCAGGTACATAGAGAACACTTCTGAACTCAACCTCACCCTGAAAATCAAAAAGGCAAAGTCAAAATGGTTCACCAACATCTAGCAGTTATAGAATTGACGTGGCTTAAAGTACCTCAGTGGTGAAGTGTGTGTATGCAAGGGGATCCAAGAACTCATTGAAAGTCTTCTTGTAAAATTCCTGGTACTGCTCTTTCTCAACTTCCCTTGGATTGCGCATCTACAATGGAGAATTTTTGCAACCACATTAGTTCTACATGAAGAATACAAGTCAAAAGAAAACAAAAAAGAACCAAATGCCCTAATTCCAAAATACAAATATAAGACTTACCCATATAGGCTTGGTTTCATTGGACAATTCCCAGTCCCAATACTTCTCCGTTGTGGTCTTTTTTTTCTTCGGCTTTTCCCCCTGAATGATGATGATATAAGTAATCAATTAACTCATCTTCATAGAGGAAGCATGGCATGATAAGCATTAAGTACAACTCTCACCTCTGGTTTTTCTTCTCCCTCCTTAGGTTCCTCCTCTTCTTCAACCTATAGAAAGTTTAGCATCCAATGAATCAACACCAAGACTATTAGCCAAAGCCAGATATTGAAGAATTCCAATTTCTTACTAATATGGACTATAAGACAAAATGCAAGGAATAATTTTCTATTGAAACCAAGCATACATTAATTAATGACGTTTTACCAGAACAAGCCAGTGACCATCACAGAAACAGTTCCAATGTAGATGCAACTATAGTCAGTTAAAACAAATGCTCTCTAAGGTATCCTTCATAAGAACTAATCCCACAAGAAATTCAGATCCAGGAAAGATAGATAGAGAAAGAGAATTTGTTCTTGTCATACAAAACAAATTTAAAAGAAAAAAGCCCACACCTCAACAGTTCTTGATTTCTCTAGCCAAACATAGATGGGGAAGGAAACAAACTGTGAGTAGTTCTTCACCAAACTCTGGATCTTGGTTGGCTCAGAGAATTCATACTTATCATCTTCCTGCAATAACAAAAAACTTTTCAGATTGCTTTTGATGTTGTACTCCCTCAGTTTTAACTGTTTACACACTGAAACTGTAGAGTGGAACTCACTGCCTACCAACAAAAGTGTACACAAGACATAGGAGATATAACCGATTTGAACTTCCTACTTTCTTTTCCAAAGTGCATGAGTGAAAGTTTAAGATAGAAAGACCAATTATGTGCTTGAAAAGGGAAGAACATAGCACCCTTAGATAAAGTGTGACTTGTGTTCCTCGAGATACGAGCTTTTCTGGATCAGTTTCCTCCCGAATCACATATGAACTGCTATCAGCCACAGATTCCCAGACATATTGCTTATCTGACCTGGGGCTTTTTGTGGAGACCACCACCTGATTACACAAATTACAAAAACATAAAAGTTATGCAAGGGCAAGAAACAAAATGAAGAAACCAGTTCATAAAAGTGGAATTGACCAGAGCAAAGATACTTCACCTTTTCAGCTACCAAAAATGCAGAATAGAAACCAACTCCAAATTGACCAATTAAACTGTTGTCCGCTCCAATGTCCTTGTTTTCCTGTCAGATTGAACAACGTCAAAACTACATATATTATTACATCAGAATGCCCAAACATCTAATTTAAACAAATACTTCCAAGTAAATACCTTAAGAGCTTTCACGAACTTAGAAGTTCCACTCTGGGCAATAGTTCCAAGACAGTCTATAAGCTCATCTTTGGTCATCCCAATTCCAGTATCCCTTGAACAGAAGAAAATTTTCATGAACAATTTAATATACTTAAACACAAATTAATAAAGCAAATAGTTTCTAAACATCATTACCTTATAGTGATGGTCCCATTGTCAGGATCAGGTTTGATACGAATTTCTAGGTCACCAGCATCCCCAAGAAGACCAGGCTCAGTCACACTTAGAAACCTCAACTTGTCGAGGGCATCACTCGCATTGCTGTGAGAAAGAAAAATTCAAGTCTACTCAACTACAAAAAAAATCCGAAGAACAATGATAAATGGCCAGCAGTAATGCACAAACAAGAAAATTAAAGCAAAAATACTAACTTTGCATTAACTTTATCGCCGAGCAGGAGACATTGAATAGGAAAGTACATTAAAAATAACAATATATGGTTGTTCAAGGACCAACATATGACAGAACTCCAAATAGCGTGATAACAGAAACGAAAAATTTAGATTCAGATAACATCACCTCACAAGTTCTCGAAGAAAAACTTCCTTGTGGCTGTAAAGACTGTGAACAATCAAGTCCAGAAGGCGACTAACCTGCAATTCGTCCAAAGTTATCAACTTTCAATATCCACATACAATCTCCAAATTATACAAACCCAGCTACACTTAAACACAGACCCATCAGATAACTACAGAGTTGTCCAAACAACCTACCGATTGAGTTGCTATCAAGACCGAAATCTTCAAATTTCATTCAATTACTTTTTTTTCTCCGTCCAAGAATCAATCTTTTCTGCAACAAACTAATAAATTGCTATGCGCAACATTCCTCAACATCTCAAAATTCGAACTTTCATATAATTTCAATCAAGTCATGCTTTGCCATACTAAATAGAAGAAAAGCCACAGCCCAAAATCCAAAAAAAAAAAAAAATGCAAACTTTAGGCCAAAAAATAGCATCAAATTCAGAAAGATAACTAAAAAATAAATTGGAGGGAAAACCCACCTCAGCTTGGTATTCACGGGTTTCACCAGAGACCTCAGGAGCCTCCTTTTCAGCCACAGCAGCTCCCCCTTCACACTTAACCACCACTCTGCTTTCTCTCCTCTCTAGCTTCCACTTAAGACCAGATAATTTTATTAAGCTATTACTCAGCCCATTTCTAGGCCAAAAAGCACTTCCCAATACCCCTACTCTACTGTTCTTATTCTCCCCTGAAAACGCAGCACTTCGATAAGGAAGTGAAGCCACAGAAGCAGATGTAACACTTCTGCTTAACACAGGAGCCATGATTCCAAAAACCCAGATGGGATTTTCACTTTCAACGTGTTTTCTTGCTTGTACAAAGAAGCAGCAGCGTATTGACTACTGGTCCAAGGAGGCAAGGAATTGTTTGTTTACTCGTTAGTTAAAGGCTGTGGAAGATGAGGCTAGTGTGTGACTGTGTGTTAAAACCCTTCTAGGTGAAGTCAGCCGGGGGGTTTTGGTGAAAAAGAGTGGAGGGTTCTAGAATTTGGGAGGTTTCGGTTGGAATTTTGTGTACTCGGGACTCTAGGGTGCGGATGCTGCCATGTCAGCACTCACAATATCCTGATAATTTTACAAATTCTATTCAAGTTTTTCATTTTACAAGAATATTTACTTCATTCATTGAAAATTAAAACACAACACTTATTTGTAATTTGGGTTTTAAAACAATGGAGGCTGACTTGTTCAATTATTTTAGATCAAATTGTATTGATTCCCCTTCACCAAAATTCATCTTGGCTTCGTTCAAGAGTGCAAAATTCTCCTGTTCTTCCATCTCTTTTTCCATTCTTTAGCAGATTCTATTAGCTCGGCCCATGCCCTTTTTATAATGAATTTCAGATCTTATTTTGCTGGTAATTTATGCTACTCTACTGGCCTTCAAGGAGAAATCTTAAAAGCAATGATTGCCTTCTAGGTGAAATTTTGAGTCTTGGATCCTATGAAGTTGTGTGAGTGCAAGGAATACGCATTTTATTGTAGTTGTAGAAGTATGTTATTTCTTTGTAGAGAGATTGTTTCTTGTCATTAGATTATTTCATTTGATCATAAATTTTAATTTTAGATAATTAATTGTTTCAATGTTTTCATTTGCTTTTGTACATGAAAATTAGATCCTTTAAATTTTTAATAACTAGAAAAAAAAAGAGAGATAGAATGCAGCAATTAAGTATATAGTTTTTCCAAAGAAAAAGACAAATCAATACTATTTGACCATTGGAGAGTGGGAGCCAACTTCTCTAAGATCGAATCCTTGAACTCCATATTTTTATAAGTCTGGAATTCAACCATGTTTGGATTGCTATTTTAAAAAAAAATTTTAACGTTCTCTGTAAATATATTTTTTAATTTATCTCGAATCTATCAAATCATCATATTTCTACAAAAATTTCAAAAGATAGCAATTCAAAGTTCAAAAGAGTTAACATGACCCACGCTTTATAATTTCAGGAAATTGATTATTAGAGTTTGATTAGTATTTTAGGAGCTAATTGTTGTTTGACTTTGCAAACACTTGCTGTATGTTATACTCCAATAAAGAATCTATGATATTTTTTAGTATTGGAAATTACCTTGATTTTGGATGCGTATATATATACATAACATGCTTGCAAAAGCATGCCCCCTGCTGGCCAATCTGACACCTTTACAACATCACTCTTCATAGGATGAATCCAAGAGACTGCAACAATGCAAGTATGTACTAAGCCATATGTTCAAATTTGTATGCATGGCATGCCTGTATATACTTTATATATATACAAAGCATATCTGTTTTATATATGTCCACCTACACATGCAGATAGAGTATACTACACCATTTTACAGGTAAAAGATGTATAACGATTAGATACGTATAGCGGACACATGTATGAACATACACATCAAGTACTATACGAATAAAAATAGACAAATAATATTGATTTTATTGTATGACTTTACAAGTATCTGTTGTGTTACAAATGGAAGCATGAAGAAAATATCTACATTTTACAATTGGAAATTACTCTGCTGGTTTTTCCATATTACCTGCATGCAAAAGCGGGTGCATTGTGCTGATCATCAATTCGGATAATCTTATATTGCTTACTCTAAAATTCAATGAAAGGAGGAAGTGAAGAGATTACAAGAGACGTAGCGCATTATAGATTTATATTTTCATGTATCTGTGTATATAACTTTTTCAGGCATATATGAGCAAAGCATACATATATGTACAAAGCATAAATGAATCAGTATCCACATCAACACATACGGTATATATAAATACAAAGCCATGGAATATTCAGAGAACCTTGAGTATAATATGCATGTATGTAAAGTATAAGTGTAGTTTACAATACGACATGTCTAGGATGTATAGACTACCTTATTCTTTCCATTTTTTTCGTTGCTGCACAATTGATCTACCGAGTATTTCTTCTTCTGATATATGGTGCAGCAGAACCGTTACTGACTTGGAAAAAGTTCTATTAACGGTATTCTTGAAGTCAATTTATCAGCAGCATTACTTCGGATTCTTCAAACTGAGCCCAACTACGTGAAATGTTAGAATTTTTTATTGGCCAGTTTTCATGGATTCTTTTGAGTACCAAGACGTGCATGGTACCACCGTGCAGGTGACCATTAATTTTCAATGCAGACCTGCAGAAGCCAATGCATCAATCACTGGGCGTATATAGTTTAGTGCACTTATTAATGTTGCTTTTGGCTTTGCCGCTCAAACCAAAGCAATAAAGCGTCTTCTTATCCCTCAGAAACCCGCAAAGGATGAAAAGTTCTCCGCCAAGCTGCAAGATCATGAGTATGGATTTTCTGGTTTTGTTAATACCAATGTGAGAATGCATGGAAATGTCCAACTTTCATGTTCTCCACCAAGCTACAGAAAAGATTGTTGCAGAAACTCCAAAAGGAACGAAAACTTCTTGGAAAATTAAAGTACAGATTGCCATTCAATTTCACATTGTGAAGTGTACAGTATTTGCACAGTGAAAAGAATTTAGCAAAAGGAAGCTTTAGTCGTATTTGAACAGATTCTAGTTATGAAGTGTTTCGTATCTCAACTATATTTTTGCAGCTAGGTTCTTGAATTTTAGTACAAAAAAGAGGAGTTTGGGAAGAAAAGCTTGTAAACGTCCGCCTTTTGTTTGTTGATAAACATATGCATCTTCTAGTTTGTTGCTGCCAACGTGGGAAGCCCAGATGGTGTCCACCTTTCATGTTGATGAGGGGAATAGAGCACATAGGAAAGCTTAGTTGAAGGCACCGTAGACCTCGATTGGCAGACTAAAACCAAACCTCCTCTTCTCGTTGAATGCAAGCCGGCAGACAGGCGCGAAACACTTTGTATCTTCAGTCCCAAGCAATGGCACAAAGTTTCCATTTTCCAATCCCATCTCGAACCAGTTTTCAATTCATTTGGACCACTGCAAACCACTGTAATCAATTAAATCTGCGGTCCATATGCTACCCATCTCTTTGTGCTCAAACCCCAATAACACCCCCCCCAAAAAAAAAAAATAAAGGGTTGTTGGAAAAAGATTGCACTGCCTTATCAAATCATTGATCAAATCCCATAGTAGCCGAGATGGTCAAGAATAGTACTCATACTAGGTATAGAGAAATTGTCTAACGAGTCTTTTTATTGCACTAGCTAAGAGGGCAGTCAAGTGTTATCTTTTGAAAAAGTTAACGTTAAAGGAAACGTACAAAAACATAATGTGGGACAATAAGCATAAGTTTGTCTACTCTATGAAAAGATCTGTGTTGTGGCCATCGGCTGTAAATTCTCATACTGAAAGAGCCACAAGAAAACATTGAACTTATTCTTATATAAAGAAAAAGTAATTAAGATCATTATATTAGTCATTTCTTAGATTACTAGATTAGTTTACCATAAGTCATGGCAACTTTAGGGGGAAAAAAAAAAAGAAAAGAAAAGAATTCACAACTCCAACTTTGAAATGGAGAAACATTCATTTAGTCCAACTTCTACTTCTTGATAACCTATCTTGTACGGCGCAAGGCTGTAATATGACAATGTGTTTTAGAATTTAGAATCACCATTTCCAATTGGAGGAGAAGTGCTGAGAACCTTTATGATCCTCTGGCAGCTAAATTGTATGGAGATCCTAGAATCGGTGGTCTATAAGACTATAACTAACTGGTACATGGATCATCACAGAGTTACATGTAGCACATTTTATGAGGTAAAGTGCCTTTTCTTTAATTTCAGTTAACTGATCATGGCCAATTAAATTAACTTATTTACAACAACAAAGACGCTTAGTATTTTCTAAAAACTAGGGAATGTGGAAGTTCGAAAACTTTTGGACCATATCTTTGACTTGTGCTCATTCCTTATAAAGTTCATACTCATAGCTTGGAGTCTTCTTCCTTTAGACGCTTGAGCAAGGGACATACACTAAACGGAAGAAATCAAGAGATGCTGGTATCTGTGAAGTTCATACATTTGCTGCTAATTTTAGTGCTGCTTGTAGGAAAGCTCTCAGATGGATATTCCCCGGAAGGTGATTTTTTTCCTTTATATACAATTCTTGTCGCCCATCTCTCCTTTTAGATTTTATAGTCCTCTATGTTAAATGAAAATCAGGAAAGGGTCCATGTTTATACACCATCCTTCAAGTTTATTCCACTGAAGTATTTTTGTGTTCCTATGATTTTGTAGGTCTAAGCAATATGGCAGCTGGAGGATGCAATGTAGCTTCAATTGGGAAGGTAGGTAAAATTGTTTACGAACTTGTACTGGAAGTCTGGACCATGCATATAGGACGCTATAGTAGACTCTATTCTTCATCATTTCCAACAGTTGAAATAAGGGAGTAGCCAAGAAATTCTGAAATATACTCAATAAAGTCTCAAAATGCTAGCTGCTATTAAGCATTACATCTTGCAGAAAAATCAGAATTTGCTTCCAATGCTAAAATCATCCAACCTATCATATATACATGTTTTCTTAAAATTTTGACCTTCGCCACTTATAGTAGCCTCGTACTAGTGCATTTTTTTTACCCTCCTGTTTATAGCCATTAGCAGACGAATCACAGAATCAGAGTGGTTTGAGAAAATCTACACTGAGAGGACGTAAAATCAGGCCAGAGAAGGTGAACGGAAGTGGCCAATATCAAGAAACTTGTGTAACATCATCAGGGGCGAGTGTAGAAGAGCAAAGGCAGGTGTCTGTCAGCATTGTGAAAGTTAAGCTAAGCAGGAGAAGCTTCGTCTTGGAGAAGAAGAAGTTGGCTGGATTTGGAGCTTTCACTGCTGATTATGGGAAACCGATGCACCATCCGCCCAAAAACAACTGAGCATATATGTGAAGGAAGATGACTGCATAATCTCGACCTTTGATGGTTGACAGACAAAAGATGTTTCCATCCTTTTTATTTTCTGTAGTTACTTTTCTTTTAGCCATTGGTGATTTTGCTACTATAAATGAATTACCTCTCTGATGTACTTTTTGTTTTTCCACATTCTTGTTAGTTTATCAACCCCTTCTTGTATTTAGCTGTTCTTCATGACAACAAATTTTAGTAGTTTCATCCTTAATACAGAATTGGTTAGCTATAAAAGGAGCTCACCTCTCTCTTCGTTCTTCTTCTTCTTCTAGCCTTTGTCTCAATATCTAAGTAGAGTTTAATTCAACCTTTTCACTTCTTTTTATTTGGATTTTTTGAAGGGTTTTCATAACAAAATACTACTTTCCTTTTGTTAACCAATTTACTAAATTAAGTAACAGAAGAATATTTTGATAAAGTTTCGGTAAGGTCGATGAAACTTAGAGGAGTATTTCATCTACGTAAGACCCGCTACGAAAACATCAACCTGAGTTTCCATATAATTTTGCGATTGAATATCACTATAGCAAGCTAAAGTCTTGAAGCATCTGGGCGTATACTTATGAATAAATTGGCCTGCTAAGTTTAAAAAAAAAAAAATTGAAAACATGTTATGGCTGCTGTTGATTTATACCCTAAATACATATAGCTAAAACTGATTTCCAAGACCGAAATAACGTATCAGCTTCTACTCGAGAAAAAGGGCAAAAAAAAAAAAAAGGAATTTCCAAGACCATTATGACATGCTGACTTGACTTTGTACTGTTGAGCTTTATAAATTCCACCATGATTGATTCTTTTCACACATAGGAAGTAGGACTATTTCTGCAACTGCATCCCAGGTGCCCCACACAGCTACCAAAGTCTCCAGTGCACTTCCTGTTTTCTCTCCATCCCTCACTTCATAGTGTCTGAACTCAGTTTCTTCTCAAACTCTTCCCTCCTAGCCTAAAGCCTACCTATACCATGTCCACAATCTCTGCAAATGGTGTCCATGTTCTAATCTTCCCCTACCCAGCTCAAGGTCATATTCTCCCAATGCTAGATTTCACCCACCAACTAGCCCTCCACGGATTGACCATAACCATTTTGGTCACGCCCAAGAACCTTCCAATCTTGGACCCACTTCTCTCAACTCATCCCTCAATCCAAACACTGGTCTTTCCATTCCCACCCCACCCCTCAATCCCCTCTGGGGTAGAAAATGTTAAGGACATTGGAAATCATGGGAATGGTCCAATAATTAGTGCACTTTCCAAGCTGCATGACCAAATCATCCAGTGGTACGAGTCCCTCCCTAGCCCTCCTGTGGCCCTCTTCTGTGATTTCTTCCTCGGCTGGACTGAAAATTTAGCCCATCAACTTGGGATTCCTAGGATTGTTTTTTACTCATCTGGGGCATTTTCTATGGCGGTAGTGCAACATCTTTGGCTCAATTTTGAGTCTATTACTAGTTCCATGAGTGTGGTGAATTTTTCGGATTTACCCAGGTCTCCTAGCTTTGTCTGGGACCATCTTCCTTCGATTTTCCGGCGAAATAGGGATTCCTCGAATCAGGATTCTTTGGTTGTAAGAAGGGGTATGGTAGCAAATAGTAACAGTTGGGGGGCTGTTTTTAATACTTTTGATGGCTTGGAGGGTGAATATTTAGAATGGTGGAGGAAGAAAATGGGCCATGGGCGGGTTTTTGCAATTGGGCCACTGAATTTGATTGGTGTCCCAGGGAAGGTGGGCCGGGGAGACGTGAAGTCGCAGTCAGATGATGGTCGTAGCAGCATCTTGCAATGGCTTGATGGTTGTCCTGATGGGTCAGTTCTTTATGTTTGTTTTGGGAGCCAGAAGTTACTCAAGAAGGCCCAGATGGAGGCTTTGGCCATTGGGCTTGAAGACAGCGGAGTCCGTTTCATTTGGGTTGCCAAGCCGTTAACAGCTCAACAAGTAGAGGAGGGATATGGATCGGTTCCTGATGGTTTTGAGGATCGGGTCTCCGGGAGAGGGCTTGTTGTGAAAGGTTGGGCTCCACAGGTAGCAATACTAGAACATCGAGCCGTAGGTGGGTTCTTGAGTCATTGTGGTATGAACTCAATGTTAGAAGCAATTGTGGCTGGAGTAATGATAATGAGCTGGCCCATGGAAGCAGATCAGTTTTTGAATGAAAGACTGTTAGTTGACTACATTGGAGCTGGGGTTCGAGCTTGCGAGGGTCCAGAGACGGTACCCGATCCGGCTGTGTTGGCTAAAACGATTAGCCAGTCTATGAGGAAGGAAACAATTTGGATGGAAATGGCAAAGCAGTTGAGAAATAAGGCTTTGGACGCTGCTGATATTGGTGGGACTTCCGTAAAAGATATTGATGGGCTTTTGAGAGAACTGGCCCAATTGAAATGAGGCGATGAAGAATGAAATAGTGAGTGAAATTGTTAATCCATTTGCTTTCAAGTTCTTCACGTCCAGTGGCAATCAACCACATGAGCTGAATTTCGTGTCATGAGAATAAAAGTCTGAAAATAATATGAACCACTCTTTTCTTATGCTATTGCTGCATCTTGATCTTAAATCGTTAGTAAAATTTCAGACAATCTAAGGTATACTCGTAAGGGGAATGAATTTGCCTGTATGAAAGAAAAATCTTTCAAGTTGATAACATGTAAGATAATGAATCAGACATGCAAGCATATAATACAGGCAGAGCTAGGACTCGCTGCCCACTAGGCCTGAATGGCATAGCTATTTGATTGCAGAGCTGCTTAGATTCCGACCCCATTGTGTTTAGTGCGAAAAGTACTAATCTTATATACATGACAGTATACATGACACTATTAATCTTACATAAATGCATCTCATAAGTGCAAGAATTGAAATTCAAATTCGAAAATTGAGATTTGGTGGCATGTATCTATACCCTCTAGTGTCTATACTAGCAATAAATAAATAGTTTTCTTGACCCATGAACATTCTGCAAGATCTGCACAATTGACAATCAAAATAGTCCTACACAAATACTGGATTCCACTTTCCACCTGTCAATGAGAATGTTCTGTTCATAGACTAATGCTGCAATAACGCATACGTTATAAACAATCACTTGATCAGAAACAGCACGAGAAAAAGTTTCTTACTGCACCTGAAATCAAAAGAGAAAGAAGATGAGTTCTTCTTTCTTTTATCACTTAGAAGCCGTGTGAGATGGAAGTCTCATGCACGGTTTTCAATGAAAGAAAGAAGTGATGAAGCCTCTCTTCGACTCTGACTCTCCCACTCCCGTCGTTGCTTTTCTTTCTGTTACTTCGAAAGTACAATATCAGAATAAGATAAGCTGCCCGGAACTCACTCCTTAGCACAAAAAGTATCACATCAGAATAGACCTTTGTAACAAGAAAGATTCAGGGAAGTTGCTTCCTTCAAAGACCAACTTTACCATGATGCAAAAGGCCAACTGGTCTAATCTTCAAATCCTCCAGGTTCCTGCACATTATATGCAGAATGTCATTAATACAATGAGAACAAAGCAATCGCCACAATCACAAATATGTGCAGCGTTATCAATGATTTTGCAAACAGGAAAGACAAGGTACAAATAACAAGAGGAAAAGAACCCATGCATCTACTCCTAAGTAGGTGACATAGAAACCAACTGATGTTTACCTCATGCAAAAAGATGAAAAGTACTAACTTGAGAACAGATATACCATGGACTGCTATAAATATCCAAGTAAATGTTCCCGCACCAAAAAAGAGGGGAAGGAAGAAATCAGTAAGTTTCCAACAAAGAACAGGCTATGATTCTCAAGGGAATCAAATTAATTTTCAGAAAAACTGTATGCCTGTCAAAAAAGGAAAAAAGAGCAATACAAAAATGTTAGTTTCTAGTTAGTCAAACAGATTGTATCAAGCAACAAACATCAAGAAATACATGAGCACACGTACTTGCATGTAGTATAGACTGATGAAGAGTCAACCGACAAAATAACTAGTCTTTGCTAGTTTGCCACGAGTGGCACCCAACTGAATGTTCTCGCACCCTAGTTATTGAAGTCACCTGTAATCATATAAGGGAACATATGGAAAGAGGACATTTTCTTCTTTCCGTTTTCTTTAAAATACTGATGTACTTTCTCTTTTGTTGAGGGAGGACGAGTGCAGATGCCAAATCCTTAGCAAAAATTCATGGGGCAGAACCTCATCCTTATGAACAATGAACTTAATCACCCATCTCTCATGGCTTCAACCAGGATCTAAGCCACATTTGACCATTAAGGCAAATAACTGAAACATGGAATCTATGTCATGAATTTGGTATAAATTATTGAGGATCACTGAGCAAACACGTTGATCAAGCGCAATGCCACACTGCAAGATCAGACGAAGGAAGGCTTTTGCATCATTTATCAGATGTCTTTTGCAAAGTCTGTTGATCACAGCACTACAATCCCTGACTGAGACCTGATGACCCATTTTTACCATTTGATGGAACAGCATTATTGCTTTATGTACATCGCCTTTTGCGCAAAGTGCTTTTATCAATGTGGTATAAGCAACCTTTGTCAGTCTGACTTTTTGATTTTGAAGAGAAGCCAACAGCTTTTCAGCATCCTTCAAGTTCCCATGGACACACAAACCATTAATGAGAATATTATATGTGATATAATTAGGCTGAAGATCGCGAAGCAACATCTGGTCATGTAATAGGAATGCTCTTTTCATATCCTGGGTTTTACATAAGCTCTGAATGATGATGTTGTATGAAGCTTCATCAGGAGAGACCCCCTTAGCAAACATATCCTGAAGTACTTCAACAGCTTCTTTCAGCTTTCTTCGTCTGCAGAGCCCTTTTATGACCACTGTATAAGTAACATGAGTAGGCTCTATGGCCTTTGCTTCCATTTCCTCAAGCAATTCAAACATAGCTTGCATATTTCCTTCTTCGCAAAATGCATTCATAAGAGTAGTGTAAGTTACAGCACTTGGCACCAAACCATGAGTCTCAATAGCACTCATCCAGATTCGAGCGTCAGCTAGTCGTCTAGTTTTGCAGAAACCATATATTAGAGAATTGAATGTAACAACAGTTGGTGTAATTCCTTTCTTCAACATCATATGATAAAGGTTTATAGCCTCATCAATATAACCTACTTTTGCATAACTATATAACATAATGTTACACAAACCAATATCCTCCAATAAGTCATGATGTATCAGGGTGTCAAAGTATCTTCTTGCCTCCTTTATGGTCCCCTTCTCAGACAGAGCTAACAGAATGGATCGCTGAGTGAAAAGGTTTGGCATGACTCTCTTCAAGCACATCTCCTTGTATAAATGAACAGCATGGTGAAGCTGACCTTGCTTGCATAGGCCATGAATGAGAATAGAATAAATCACAACATCTGCTTCTAGACCAATAGTTTTCATCTCATCAAATAAAGACAGGGCTTCATCCACATTTCCCCTCTTACACAGGCAGCTAATCATAACACCATATGAGATATTGGTTAACTGCATACCCCTTGAAAGCATCTCTTCTCTCAACTTGAAACATTCTTTAATATTGCCTGTCTGGCAATGCCCACAAATCAGTATAGTGTATGTGATAACATCTGGATTTAACCCTTTATACAGCATCAAACTATTAACTTTCCAGGCCCCGCTCATCAACCCAAGGAGACTAAAACCTTTTACAAGAGTGTTATAAGTCACTCTATCAGGCTCCAATCCATGCTTCTCCATGTCACTTGCAAACTCTAGTGCTTCCTCCATAGAACCCGCTATACATAATCCATTAATAAGTATATTGTAACTGTAGGTGTCAGGACGTAAACCATATTTATACATCTTACAAAAGAATGACTTTGCCATGTTCGCAAAACCCAATTTACAGAAACCTGTCATGAGATTGTTAAACCAAACTATACAAGGCCCGGATTCTTCCTTTTCCACTTCTTGCATAAAAGCAACTGCTTCTTCAACCAAGGACTGTCTGCACAGACCATCTATAATAATAGAATTTGTATAGCTACTAGGACGAATCCCACTGGCTTTTATCTCATCATACACATCCCACACAATATCAGTGAGCCTGAAATTGTATAATAAACCATTTAATGTCATGATGGAAGCCTGAAAGTTCAAATCCTTCATCTTCAAAAGGACAAAGAGTGCATCATGCACCATCCCAGATCTGGAATAAGCAAAAGCCAGCACATCCCAAACCATATTTCTGGAATCTGATTCCCTGAAGCCATCGGAAAGCAGCTTACAGAGTGAAGGTGCAGAGCCAGAGCCTAACGGAAATCAGAAGAACTCTATATAAACAGAAAATGAAAAATGTAAAGAGATATTCTAACTTTCAAAGCTGACATCAATGTTTAAATATTCAGCTCTGAGATGTCAACTGGAGATTCCTAAAAGCACACATAAAGTAGCTTCACAACAACACAAACCAAATAATCTGACCAAAAATGGAAGGACAGACAATCTGTTACAGTAAACTCCATGTTGCTAGGACATGATGATTTAAAGTTTTCAGCTACCACAAATGTTGAGAAATGACAGTGGAGGGGAGAAGAAGGATATTGTTAACATGGAGCTCTATCCACAAATATTTTTGAATTCCACTTTCAAATAAATGTGAATGAATCTGAAGTTCCATGAATGTAGAATGCTCATCCCCTAACATACAAACTACTTACTACTAAGATAATCATGGCTACGCAATCTTGGGAGCTAACTTTTGTTTAACCAGTTACTTTTGCTTAAAAAATTATCTTCCTGTAGCATACTGTTGCAATTAAAAAGGGAAATTTGTCCCTCCTCTTAACCACAAAAGAGAGGTATCTTACATTGCGGAATATTTTCCAAGGGATTCACGTACCAAAATTTGCAGAATTCATACTCTATAACTAACTTTTCACAACAATATGATTATAAATAGTATTAAACATCCAAAGAAATGTAATACGGATTTGCTTACTGCAAAAAATTTTAAAGTTAAAGCCATTCAATCTTTTTTCTTCTACAAACACACAATATAAGCATTTATGTGCTCTAACTCCATTTTGACTTAACCCAGCTGCTTATCAGTCCATCCATTTTTAATATCTTCAATGATATTCAAAATCTTATTCGCTAATCAAAGCCAAAAAGCCAATTTAACCCTGAATTTTTTCTGCTTCATAAAGTCAAAATATCAACTTTAGCACTTCATTAACAACAGCTTATAAACAACGCCCCAACTTATCTGAAATACTTTACTGTTTACATAATCCAATAGGATAAGCAACTGATAATCAATGCATTCAGCTGCTAATATAATTACCAAAGATTCTGATAAAAGCGCGTCTACCACCCGAATTTTTTTCCCAGTTTACAGCAATCCGTTAAGAAAAATGAATTGCATGGTTGTAATTGTACCTTCTATTTGAACCATTTGCAGCAAATGAAACCTCAAGGCTCTAAATCTTTCTTTTTTGGCCAAAATATGAGCAATAGAAAGATAAGAATCTCTTGAATGCCTAAAATCATATTCGTTCTTCAACAGGAAAAAGAAATCCAGAGCAGTTTCCGGGTACTTAAATCTCAATTTCTCAAGAATCCCATCAGCGTCCGGTGCAGATAAGCCCGAGACTAAGGTATTAAATTCTGGGTCATGGCGAAGACGTTTAGCAAAACCCCTTTTGTCCTCGAAATTAAAGTTAATGAGGTGGGTGAAAATTGCTGAAGCGACGTCGTTTGGCGGGACTTCAAGATTGTCAACGGCGGCCAAGGTGGCGTAGGAGAATATGGACTTGGAGAAGAAGAGGGAGGTGAGGGAACACTTTGGTGGCTTTTTGGAAAGATTGAGAATTAAGCGATGCATTTAAGGGTTGGAAGGGAAGGAGCATCCTGGGAGGGGGGCGGGGGGCGGGGGGCGGGGAGGAGTGACTGGGTTTAGAAGGGAAGAAAGAGGGATCATCTAGGGACCTCCGATTGCTAGGGTTTAAGGAAGCCGTTAGAGGTTTTTTTTTTTTTTTTCTTTTTTTAACTTTGGTTCATTTTTCTGCAAATTATTTTGAAGGACCTTTTCTTTTACCCCCTCCTATGTACTTATTTCGGAAACATACCTTAAATATGTTCAATTTTTGCTCCTATGTGAGAAAATACGTATTTTTTCAGGCCAATACATATGTTCTTCTTAAATTGGTTATGAAAATTGTACGAGAAGTATAATGCAATGACATGAATAAAATGACCCTTTCACCCTTTATTTAGTCATTTAGTAATCTACATGTTATTGCATCATTAATAGTTCGAATTTGTATGAAATTAAGACAATTTCTTGTCCATTATAGTTATAACTACAAAGTCATTTGAATTCGTCTTCTTCAATTTCCTATACTTTAATATCGGGCAATCATAACTATAATGTGATTGAAATTCTTTATCTTCTTCGGTTTCCTGTGCTTTAAAATGTAAGCATTGTTTCAATATTTTACTGTTTCTTCTACTTCTTTTCCTTTTTGGCTCTAGGTAATTGAGGAGGTATGCTTATTCTTCTCTTGCTTGATTTGATTTGTTTTGATTATTTGATTTGCAGATTTATTTTATTGTCATTGTTGTTTACAAATCTGTCGATGATAATATTCCTTTTTGGTATTTGAGTTATAATTTCTAAGAATTAGTCTAAAAATTGTAAATCCATTTCGTGAGTACTAGAATAAAAGAATGAGCATTCTTTCCTGTAACAATGCCATATGTGAAATCATTTTATGCTATATATTTTTGTTCTAGGCACTATCTAGAAGAATTCACTGGAAAAATTTGTAGTTGAATTAAATTTCAATAACGATCCTAAACTGTATTCATTGAAATTCATGTTAAGATAATTTTACACATAGTGTTGTATTAAGTGTCAAAATTTGTGTGAAATTACTATGATTGAAGATAGTTTTAAATTATGCATTATTGTGTGATGATGTTATTTTCTATTCTTATTTTCCATTTCATTCTTGCACTAACTTTAAGTTCTATTTAGTCATTTTCACTATACTTTAAGTTCTATTTAGTGATTTTCACTAATTGAGTGCATTAGATTTCCTTACTACATAAGTTAATTTCTATTATATTACCATCCATTACTTTTCATACTTCTCGCATTTCTTTCACTTTCTTCATAATTCGACATTGTAAATTCGTTAATCATTTCTTGAATGCTATTTTTGTACAATACAGGTACCCATTCTCATGTATTACTCAAGCCTCTCCGCTAATATATACAACAATATGAAATTATTTGATTTGCATAGTGATTGATATTTTTGTATACAAATTCGTCATCGCATAATTGTTGTTTTCTTGATTTATAAGATTTGAAAGCATATACATGATGTGTGTGTATATGTATGCATGCATATGAGTGATAGAGGAATTGGCATTGAAAAGTAAGGTCTACATTTGAGATTTATAGATAGTTGTTGAACTTCATATTGAAAGTAAACTACCTAGACCATTTTGATGGTGAAATTGACATCTTTTAATTTTGTGTCAGAAGAATTCTGGGTTTGAGAATTCTACTTTGGAATTAAAACTTTGTAAACTTAAATTTCATCCAGCACTATAGGAGTTACACAATAACAAGTTTCATGAAGTATTCAGAAGAAAAACACATCATAGGAACCTACAAAACTACACTTCCTTCCAGAACTTGTTTGAATATATTAGATTAACACCATTTCCTAATGATTAAGCTTAAAAGAATAATGTGGTTCATACCAATAGGTATCTGTCTTAATCACACATAAAACGGACATACTACGAACTAACCCTCCCATAGATTATATGTATTTCGTTCCATATGAGTTGAAAATTGTAGGCTTGAGGGATTCATATTTCATACATCATGTTAGTGGCACGTCAACAGGTGCAATGTATTTGGTGAACAGTACTTAATTAAGCTTGGATGTATTGTCATCAACATTTCCCTTTACATGTTGGATTGGATTTTCAGCAACAAATTAAGGTACGAACATCCTTTTCCTATGAGTGAGGAATAGGGATATACCCTGTCCAGAAGGCCTCAGCTCAGCTGTAAGATGTTGAAGCATAAGGTGTAGAATTGTAGGCAGGTCTAGCTTAGGGGAATATATGAGAGGAAAAATGAATGGTCGATGGATGCTATATCTTTATCTGTGTTGGCGATCTGTTTGCCTCAGCTGTTTTTTTGAGTGCAAATGAGTAGGAATAAAGAATTATGCGGACCCATTTTTCTTGCAATGAGACAAACGCTTCAACTAAAATTGGGACATGACTTCCATACTATAATTGGGTAATGGCACAGTTTGAAACTTGAAGGGTTTTAACAGTTATGGATGACAATGGCTGAGATATTAAACAAGAAAAGTGACTAGATAGTAATTGGCTACCCCAATTTTTCATTGATTGTGATCCCTGATGCTGGTGATTCATGATGTCACGACTTTCTTTTCGGGGTGCACTTTTTTTCTTAATTAATAGTTTGCATAGCCTTTTCAATGAAGTTGGAGAATTAAAGAGTGAAAATAACTCATCCTACATAGCTTGATTTACGTACAACCACTGATCGTAGTCTGCTTAACTATATTTTCGATAGTAAGTAACCCTCTTAAAGACATTGTCCAGGTTTCCATAATCACTCCTTTATACCAAAGCTTATGTTTTTCCTTTTTCCTTTTTTTTCCCCTCCAAGAATTGTTTTTATTATTATAATACAATAAAAAAAGACATTGAAGAAGGTATGGAAGGCTATTAGGAGTTAATGCATGCTAAATTAGATGCTAACACCCCAATAAAACATGAACCTACATATGCTAATCTATAGTTTGTTCTTTTAGTTATCATCAGACGTGCATAATGAAGTAAAAATACCTTCATACTCCATTTTCCCTTTCATTTTTGTTCTAATCATCGTCTTGGAGAACAGGTTTGCCCATCCAAGGAGGCCCTCTGGTGTTGACCCACACAAGTAAAAATAATATACTAGTAAACAGTAATAGTCTAATCATCTTCCCAATCATTTGGCCAAAATAATTGGATATGTTTCTTCAATTAGATTCCTTCCTCCCTTGATCTAATTTAGTTCATCTTGCTGACTCCCTTTATCTTCTGAAGTCCAGCTAAGGTCTACAATAGCATCTATCTTCTGTAACTATACTCTATTGCTTTATATTAATTTCTTCCAAAACCTAAAACGCGTATATCACTGATCAAGAAACAACACATGCTATAATTCTAGGAAGTTCGATCCGTTTTCTCCTTGGTCGACATATATAGATAGCTTACATCTAATATTTTCAAATTGAAGTGTCACTTTCAAAGTAATATTTTACAAATTCGATGTAGTTTTATTGGTTTTGCTTTAGAACTAAGAAGCAAGAGCAGCAGCTTGTAGTGAAACTCACATAGCACCAACCACCATTTCTATTTATTTTTTCCAAGTCCTGTTCTGCATATAAACTTCTAAACCATCTTTGCACTTTCTACCAATTCCAAAGCACATACTTCCTTTCTTTTCTTCATTTCTTCCCTACCATGTCCAAGCAAAGTCCAAAGCGGTATTCTCTGGAGAAGATCAACAAGAGTATCAGCAGTTCTAAAGAAAATGAGAAGCAAAGCAGTGCTGCTAATTTTCTATCAAAACACATGAAGAAAGTGTACCCTATAGGGCTGTACAAGACTTGCTCATCTCTTTCACTTTCTTCTCTATCATTATCCTTGTCTCAAAACTCAAATGATTCTTCCCTCGCGGATTCTTCATCTCAGCTGGATCAAAGGATTGCATTGGCACTCCGTCTTATTGAATCGCCTAAAAGAAGAGAGGTCCCTGTTGCCAAAACTTTCCAAAAACCTACTACTGAATCGGCCTGTGCAGATCCTGATGAAGAAAGGTTTAGGAGGTGCAACTGGATTACGAAAAATAGTGGTAAGGCAATAATTGATGCACTGCAAAACTTAACTTGTTCTTTCTCATTTCTCTCAACCAAGAGAAAGCTTACAATTCCTACTTGTATATCACTAGCCAATGGAGGATTAGACCTGTAAATAAGAATGGCAGACAATTAAGATTTTTCAGACCTTCGGATAGGAAATATTGCACTCACGTCACACAGCTTTATATATATTCGGAGAGACTACCATCTTCAAATAAGAGTACAGTTCACTAGTATAAAAATTCTCGAACACAAAAATTAAACTTAACAAAAATTTGGTGGATTGATTAACAAGAAAAGTCTTGACATCATTTGTCCTTAGTCTGAATATATGCTTTTCATGTGCATTATAAACATGTTGGTTCCTATGCTTGCAATAAACTTAATTCCAGCACAAAATAATCATCTGCTAAATCAAGTTTAACAATAGCTATGGTAATTAATCACTATTGCAAGATTGGCCGGCTGGAGTAGGACGTGGAATCATTTGTGTGCTTAGTTAACTGAAGACAGTGAATCATTTGTTTGCTTAGTTAACTGAATAAATTGAATTATCAGAAACAATACTATTAAACTTGTTATCCGAAAAAAGGCGATCAAGCATTGATAAATTCCTATAAGATACGTTTCTGATAAGTTTTCGGGGTAGAATCTTTCCAATTGCCATGAGGGGCCTGTTGTTTGAGTCAATGAATTCATTGAGTAATGCCACTCGCCAGATTCATGCAGCATATGTTATTGATTAGTATGGTGGTTACAACCACTTCGCTGCTCCAGAAAAGCTGATGTTTATTAGTGTAGATATAGTGTTGCTTTCATGTGTTTACATATGGATTACCAATATGGCTTTGGTTTCTTTGAACTCAACTAATTATTCACTCCCTATTCCAAAATTCCACCGTCAAGGCACCTTTAACATTTTAGCTTGCTAAAGTAGGTGAGTATCAATAAACCTTTTGAATAAATGAACTTCATGTGCAGATAATATTTACGTACAATTTCATGACGAATGCTGGGGAGTTCCAGTTTATGATGACCAGTAAGTGCAGATATTCTTTTTGATAATTGTAAAGGTTTTTTGATGCATGCATGGCTGATTATGGTATTCAAGGACTAAAATTAATCTTCTTGAACAAATTCAACAGTCAACTCTTCGAGCTGCTGGCATTATCTGGGATGCTGATGGATTTCAATTGGACAGAAATTCTAAAAAGGAAAGAATTATTCAGGTACAAAATTTTGCTTGCATTTCAAGAGGAGAAATCCATCGATACTTGGGAATACATAAACCTTCACTTTGTGGAAATTGATCATACATGAAAATTTGATTTGGGTGTACTCCAGTTGGATTATTGTATAAGGAAGCTGGAGAAAAACGTACATGTTTATTGTCATTAATTAACAACCAACCATTTGGGTCCTTAATTTCGTTTTATCATAACAAAAAGAAATCCAATAAAGTTTTTTGGTTCCTTCTTTCTTCTTTACTCTAGTACTGATGACGGGTGTTTGTACTCGCAGGGAAGTTTTTGCCGGATTTGATGCCAACACTGTGGCCAAAATGGGGGAAAAAGAGATTATGGACATAGTCTCCAACAAAGCACTGATGTTAGCTGAGTGCAGAGTTAGATGCATAGTAGATAATGCCAAATGCATATTGAAAGTGAGTTTTGTACATTGCTTATGGATATGTGAGTCTGGCTAAGATTGAACAAACAGCGTAACAACCACAATCAAATTTATTAATTATACTTCCCAATGAAGCCTCAAGATTCAAGAACAATTTGACTTTGTTTTGGTATAAAAGACTTAAGTTCAATATTACTTTGGAATAGAAAAGGGTAATTCCATTCTAGTTCCTAAAGATTGTGGATTATGATGTGCGTAACTGTATAATTAATGGACTAATTTTCTATATACTGACATTATATACACTGACAAATTTGAATGCATGATAACTAGTTTTAAATTGAATTTAAAATTCAAATTTCACATATGTGGTATGCATTGAATTTGAAAAGTCCTATAGTAATCAATATTACGATTGAGTGATAGAAACAAATTAAACAATAACCCACCTCCTTGAATTTTAAAAATTCATATATTTATATCTATCACCTAGTAATGCCATGATTTACAGTCACTTGTTGTAGGTGGACTCATTGAATTTTTGCTAGCGTATAGATGGTTAATCTTATATTAATCCAAAAAACTAAATTAATTTGCTAATTTCATTCTGTTGCAAATGAGCATTTGCAGATCGTGAAAGAATTTGGATCTTTCAGCAGCTACATGTGGAACTATGTGAGTTACAAGCCAATAATCAACAGATACAAGCACCCCAGAAATGTTCCCCTGAGGAGTCCAAAAGCTGAGGCCATAAGCAAGGACCTGCTGAAACGTGGATTTCGATTTGTAGGACCTGTGATTGTGCATTCATTCATGCAAGCTGCTGGATTGACAATTGATCATCTTGTTGATTGTTTTAGGTATAGTGAATGCGTAAACCTTGCCGAAAGACCTTGGAGGCATGTCTAATCAGTCACACAGATTTAAATTATTATTGTCATTGTATTTATTTTAATTCTTAAATGTCCAAGCAGTGGCTTTCCTAGTTGTATAATTTATTTCTAAATTTACATTTTAGAACATATGGGGTTCATCCAATGATGGTTTTAGTCCCATTTCCAATCACTTCCTGATTGTTGACATAAAAATGCTGAAGCTATTTAACACGTATAGTTATATTTTGAGTCAGTTTGATTGGCTTCAACTGCTCCTAACTCAGCATATCAGGGACAGGGATAGGGATGGATACCTTCTCGACCACGTTCCCTGGATTGAAGTTTATGATCATATTTAATTATTCATAATCTAAGGACGGAGATGAAGATGGCAATTGTGAGAAACTCCAATCTTCAACTTCTCAGTTATAGAAACTTGAATGCGACTAAATGAATGAAGATAAAGAATGTATGTGCATCTGGTGAAAGAGTATGCTTTCCTTCTACTAATTTTAGGTGACTGAATTCTGATTTAGAGAATGGTTAAACATATTAATCAGAACATCCTAGCTGCAAGCTTATTAGGAGGTGGAGGAGAGAAATGTGGATACTGCAGAGAAGGGGACAAATTTATGGTACCTTTTAGAAGAGTGAAATGTTATGTTCCTATTCCAGGAGACCATGACTATGTGAAATGCTTAGCTCTTCTTGTAGAAGCACAGTAGCTTGCGTTGGATATTCAGTTGGGCTTTCATGATTCTTGTTCTTTAGGCCTTGAAAACTTTGTCCAACGAAAAGATGTCCAAGATTTTGCTTACGAGAACCAGTTACTCGTGTTCTGTTCATTTTAGCTGAAGTTAAACATCATGGAGGAAGTCTTGCGTTTAGTAAAACAGAAGTCTTAAAACTGAAATCTGAATTCATTAAGTGATTGAATTGTTTAGTACTACATTGGAATGTATATTATCTTAAGTGATAAGGGAATAACTTATTACTCATTTTTAGGAGCAAGCGTTGTGTAGAAAATTTAATGCCATTTAATTATTTCGGATATTCTATTTTTTATTATCAAATGCGTTTAAACGTGTTAAAATCTAAATCCATTAAGTTTAAATGCTGAAATGAGTTATCGAATGAGGACTTACTTTAGGTTCTACACGACTGCATACAAGCAATTAGCATGGTTCTTACCAAAATTTTCCAAGCTCAGGCTGAAAATTGCACAAAGGCAGTAAACATCAAGACGACAAGATCCCCCGAAAGTCAGGCCCCTGCCAACTAATCTGCCTTGTTAGTCAGCTGAATCATCTCTATTCCCTAAGCAAAAGAGAACTCATAATTGCATGCAGTAATCAGGATACAAATGCCGTCTATGTATTGTTAATTTCCCAAAGTCACCAGACGACAAATGGCTCTGCACGAGCGCACAAGATGGAGGGGATGAATGAGGTGACATTTGCCAGATGAGTCCTGGGCTCTATTCTATGGGTGGGGCCTCGGGAGTCTTGAGCTGATGACTGCAGAAAATGACGTCTTGGAATGATCTCGACGACACAGATCGCCTGATTTCAGGCAAAATGAATGATTCTAGTTTCAGTAACGATTGAATAATTCAAGTTTCATCAGCCCATTGTTATGGAAATCATAAAGAAAATCGAGTTAATCCCAAGAGTGTTAGCTAGCATTGCCGGGCACAATGTTTTCAGTCCCCAGTTTCAAGCAAGTTGTGTTTTCCTACTGCTTTATTTCTCCTAGAATACCTTCAAGCTGCTGCAGTCCTGCTGCAAATGCAACCACCTGTATAGTCATAGCTTTCCCCTCAAAATCACTGGCCTGTAGATGCAGGTAACACGTATGACGAGCGTGCAACTATTCTTTATGGTTAAAGTTACAGAGTAACAATTCACGCTGTTGCTGGCATGTCTCAGCCATCATACTGTTAACTTAATCAAGAAAAATGTCTACCTTTTACATCCATGACAACAATATAATAAGATGCAGCTTCTAACAAGTGAGCTTTTTAACAATTATTTAAACTCGGTAGTGGAGTTTAGACTCTTTGCTTTCTGAACTAAAGTTCAAAGAAAAGTAAGATTACAATCTTGCTTCTTTAAGTCACTGCCCAATGCCATATTGATTGCGGGGTGCAGATAATGGATAACTTGAATATGCCAAATGTGTTAGGGAACAGGAGAAGTTATCAATTCCACTTACTGTGGGACACTCTATATCATTTTTGTCTCCACAGGACCACATCATCCTCAATTACTAATCCTCTGTGCCATGTAATAACTTCTCTGCTTCCACTTTCATGCTGCAATCCTTCTTACTTCATCATTCACATCCATACCTTCACTGGTCTTTATGAGTTTTATGATACCAGAAGCACATAAGATGGTTCTCTTTCAGGTAGTCTGAGTCAAGGAATAGTTAAAAGATCCGTTTATTAATCATATTTGTACGAGTTCAAGAAGCACTTTATCCTCTTGCTGACCTTTTACAGATAATTTGTTCTTAGATACATCACTTTTTCTATAATCTTAAAAAAAAATGCCCTTAAAGACATTCTTTTGCTGTAATACACAAGGAGGAAGAGGAACAAAGGGACAACTCTCAGCCCCACTTCTATTTATCTTGTTTCTCTATCATTATAACTTAAACTTGAAGCCATGAAAATATTTGCCCACAGGAACACCGCACCAAAAACAAGTGGCAATAAAAAGACAAAGCAAGGCGATTTATAGATTAGGTCTCCACGTCCATGCCATCAAACTATTCGTATTATCTTATAACTTTAAAAATGCCCCCTGTGCTATTTGTAGTCAAAATTATGCAGCTTTCTGATCCTCATATGTGAAGAGACCCTGTTTTCTTGACAATGATTGCTGACGAAGACTACCACCAAACGGATATGCCCGGCTCCTTTCAAAGCTAACTTTGATGTATACGTGCAATGCAGTCCTCACTTATCAAAAAACAAGATAAACTTGCAACCAACTCGACAACTTTTACAACTGTCTCTTACTAGCTAGTAATCTTTCTTCCTACTCTTACGGATTCGCCAACTTTTTGTGAGTATCCTTGTTCTGCAACTTGGTAGTCCCTAGATTTTTATTATGATTGGCATACACTACCATAACACTAAGCTTTAGGATATGGTTAAAACTGTACTGCTATGGCCACTGCCTATGATCTCAATAGTCACAGCTCAGGTGCCGTGTAACTTTGCTGGTACCAAATCCAGGATGGTGGTGTAATCTGTCTTTGAACCCATGCCAATAATATTTCAGCTGCTTTCTGCTGCAGAAGATGTGAAATACTGTTAAAAGTATACAATTTTTTGACACTTTTTTTTTTTTCCTAGCAGGGGAGGAGTGAAATTTAAGAAGTCAAAATGGGATTTGAACTTTGGACTAGAGGTGCAAACAAACCTAGTAACTCACGAGCAGCTCGCAAGCTAATCGGTCAAACGATCGACTCGACTCAACATTGACTGAGTTCGAGTCGATCCCGAACAACTCGTATAACTAAAACGAGTCAAGTATCAACCATTATTTGTTAAGTTCGATAGCTTGTCAAACCTTATTGAGCAGTATGTATTTTATACATATACACGTACGTACATACATAAAATAGTGTATAGTAAATTATGTATATCGAGTTTAATATATCAAGTTTAAGTCTAATCTTGATTAAATTCGAATCTAAATGAGTCGAATTCGAGTGTTTTAGAAATTTTAACGAATCGAACTCAATCGATAGAATTTCAAACTCAATCGAGTCGAGTTCGATATTGAACAGTGTTGTATCAAATCGAATTCGAATTCAAGCATGGCACTACTCGGAATCGACTCGACTCGACTCGTTTGCATCCCTGCTTGGGACCTCTAATTCCTGAGTTTGTGCCTTTATAAAAGGGACTAATTTTTTTATTTTTGTTTTCGGTCAAAAAGTAAGGCTTAATTCTGTGTTATGGACTTTCTTATCACAAACATTGTGCTAGTACGACTAGAAGGGTTGGTTGGCCAATTACAGTGAAGGGCCAAATCAAGCTGAATATGATTGGTGGGACCTGGTCATGTGAAGGCTTCATTGCTCCATAATTTAGTCAGGATCGGCTGAGTTTTCTTAGTGCGATCTCGAGTAAGTTCCATCGGACAGGACAAGAGAAAATCAAAAGAGATATTAGAAGTAGACAACGTTTTGCCATGACAGGCATTTCACTTCCAATTGTCTACCCAACAAAGGGAAAGAAAGAGTAGAAAATCGCTAATTGTATTATTAATTACATAATACGTCAGAATTGATCACCAGCTGTTTAAAACAGACACCACAACACAAATGCAAAATGTCCTCTGTTGATGACGGAGATTGAAGGCATCTGATAGTAAGTTTAGAAGGGCAAAAACAAATACAACACTGGGCTCCCCCTCTCTCTCCCTCTCTAGGGTGGGTGGTTCCCAACTTTTATTTCCCATTAAAATCTTCCCAGTAATTTGATCAGACAACAAGAGCACTAAAAATTCTCCATGGCACTTCCGGATCTCTGGTCGGAGCTTTTCTTCTTTCATTTCAATCAAAGGGAGTACATTACCCCTTGAGAGTCTGAATATTAAATCACAGCTACAAATAAGCCACTGCTGAAGTCAAAAAGGCAAATAAATAAATAGAATGAAATGGAAACAATTTACAGAACCATGCCCTTCCATTTTCAGATTCATTCTACAAATTATTTATCTAACAAGTCCTCTGAGGGGGTGAAGTTAAAAGCAAAAATGTCAAAAAGAAAAATACAAACAATTCTAGTCGGCCCTTTCACTCAGCAGCCTCCAGAGCATATTTACATTACTTATAATGCGACTCCACGGCTTCAACAACTTCAACGAAAACAACCGTCGATACAACCTACCCCTAATAGTCTCTCACTCCCACTAGCCTGCAGTCTTATTCTTCAACCTCGATGCTGCTCATAACGAGTTACACCATTGGCTCTATCTCAAAACTGGCAAGAAGTCCCAAGCCTCTGTCTCTGCCTGTAGCCAAGAGTTACAGACTTGCGCTTAGCAAACGCTGGATACAGCAGCTCCTGGAACTTCTCTAGAAACATTGCCCATTCTTCATCATTCATATCTGCCAGCTTCACAAAGTTCACGCTTGCAGGAAGCTGCTCATTTGCGCTTCTATGGCCAGATGATGAATTAGTCAAGTAGCCATACTCTGGTTTTGCGCCAGAAAACTTGGAGAATTTCTGATTCTTTTCGCCCAAACTGGTGTTCTTGAGTGACATAGATAGCTTTGAAATGGTCGAGTTCCTTCCAGGCCCCAAAACACCTATAAGATCCTCGTCCTCTTCTTCAACATCACTTTCAGATTCCTCCTCAATACCCTCGTCCAATTTAGAAAGTGGAGAGCGGCCAATTACACCACCAAATCCAAAATGAAATGGCGAACCAGCCATGATGTCCTCAGAGACCATTTTTGGAGTAAATTCATACCTATCATCTTCACAATCTATGTGAAATTGGAACTCATCATCATGCCCTTCAGCCTTGGGAGATAGCATCTCCCTCTCCACAATGAGCCTCCTAGCCTCAATACACACAACCTCAAGCTCACTGGGTTCCTCATCACCACCTCGAAACTCCCTGGTCATCATCTCACCAATCTCAGCAAGACAAAGCCCATAACTAGCAGCCTCTTTCAGGAAAATGGTACAGAGGACCAAGATGCGGAGGCAAGCTTCTCGAATCATAGGTAGCTCAGTTCTAAGCATCTCAGAGTCCCTAATAGGATCAAGTTTTTCTATATACTCAAGCTCATCATCTGAAAACGGAATTGAAGCCTGTGGCCAATGAATCCACTCAAAGTATGGATCCTCCAAACTTTCTGGCAAGCAGAGGCCATGATCAATGGGAATGAGTTCCACTTGACCAAACCTCCCAACACCATCAAGCTTCCTAACTAAAAGATTACCTGCATGTCTATCTGTGTTAAAAATCCTAACATCTAATATCCCGATTCGATGCACCACAGCAACTGGAAAGCTTGACGTTCCATGGTCACTTGCATCAAAATCATGTGGAATGAACTGTTGAAAAGATGCAATCTTGCTAACAAGCTTCTGGCTCTGAGTCTTGCTACCACCCACACCATCATTCACATTGAATATTGAATGTGTAATTTTCACCAATGCAGTGGGTGGTACATTAGCAAAGTGGTCATAATCAAGAAGATAAGCAGCAACCTCTCTGAACCCGGTTTCCCCAACTCTGACCGAGCGTTTTAAACCTGGCTGACCAAGAGCTTTTCCAACAAAACCTTTTGGATTGTTCGGTGCAAATGGTTCCTCGTCAGTTGGCTTCACAATGGCAACACTCTCCCCCCGGTTGTTTCTAAAGTAATAAGCACCACCAAGCCCACTATGAACCGGGAGAGGATCAACCCCTGCCTTGATTGCCTTCACTATTTCCTTAACAAGTTGTTTAGTTTTGGTAAAGCTACTCGAGTGCCCCAATATCTCAATAGGACCACTCTGATCCCTATGCTGGATATCTCTCCCAGTGGGTGAAAGACAGGGAGTCGAAGAACTTCTGTGCAGTAAGTTCCGAGTCAGGAGAAGAGGGGAATCATTTCGAATAGCACTAAGGTCGTTCTTCAACACCATATCACCAAATGTCAATGAGCTCTCCTCAGTTGGAACATTGAGGGCCAGCTGCAATCTCCTCTTCACAGTATGCGCATTGTCACTTCGATCCAACTCCATTCCCAGTACACAGCCAGTATCAGTTTGAACAAAAACACGTCTCCTCCCTGCAGCTTTCCCTTCCATCCTATTATTCCCATGGTACTCCCCAGCAATTGGACTTTTAAAAACTGCCACAGCCATTTGAGTCTGAACAGGACTATCCAACTTAGGAGACATGAAAGGAAAAGAGAGACCAATGGTTCTCACAGCCAACAAAAGAGATGGCGGAGGAAGAGAGCTGCCCCTCCTCTCTCAGTTGAGCGCCAAACTCAGAAGCCGATTGTGTTTGAACCACAAAGATAATCGGTGCAGAAATGATCATGAATCAGCAAATCCACACCGAAATGAAAACTCAGCCAATGAGATAAACAGAACAAGCCAAGGAGCAACAACTACAAGAACCGACAAAAAAGAGAACAATCCCGACCACTACATTGAGAGAGCCATCTGATGATTCGGATTAGACACTAGAGAAACAATCTGTAAAAAGAAACACAATTAAATCAAAAACCAACAAAAACACGTGATCTACAATATTCACACTAAGGACTCTAAAACAAAAACCAAATACCAGCATATCAGGATACAGCCATCGGGATTCCAACAATAAAAAGGTCTAATTTGAAAATCTCACCAAGTAAATCTCACTGCAGTCTCTACTTTCCAAATAAGAACATAAATACAATGAAAGATCTAAGTGCTGAAATGTCCATACTTGCAGGAAAAGGTCACTTACCTATCATATGCTGCAACTTAGAAGATCTTATTACTAGAATTTTTTTTTTATTTTCCTTTACATATTCTAATACAGTAAGAAATCACAAGATCTTCAAACTATAAATACCAAGGCCTAGTATAGTAGTATAGTGGTACTTTTAATACTCAAACGACTAATAAATGCAAAGCTTTAAATTCCTGCCAAACTCCACCGCACAAGACACGTCATTTACGCGTTTTACAAACTTAATCCACTGAAACTGATCCAAGTAAATGATCTACTCAACCTTTAAATCCAAAAACTTCCCGTTTACTTCTTGATTAAACAAGACCCACTTCCCAAAAGTAGACTCAATACACATTCAAAAATCAACCTTTTCCTTATAAAATTGCACACTCTTTAACCTTATTACTCATATCATGCATTACTCACATATGGATTAATCAGATTAAGCATGAAAATCCAATATAATCCAATCAAATCCCAAACCAAAGCCCCCAAAAAGGAAGAATCAAAAGAAACCCAAAACCCACATTAAAGAACAAGATAAATAACAATTAAACAAAATCCCAGATCACCAGGTTGATCAAATTACTCACCGGATGGCCAGATCTGGGAATCAGTTCTTCTTGCTCCCTCCTATGCACCTGCCTCCCTCCTCCCACACACACGGAAAGAAACAAACAGAGAGGGGGAGAGAGAGAGAGAGAGAGACCGTTGAACCCAATTCAGATTCAAAAGTCCCCGCCCCACTAATCCAGCAACAAAAATCAGAACAAATCAAACGACCTTGCAGCTTCAAACATTTATCTCCAACTGAAAAAAACCCTATCCCTCTTCTCCACCACTGAGCTCTTCTTCTCTGGCTCTTTTATCTCTCCCAGCACCCTATTACCTTTGTACTATTGTACTGCCACTATATAATATAGCTGGAATCAATATCAGTAATTATATATATTAAGAAACAGAGAGCTTCTCATTTCTTACCCATTTTCCTCTTCATTTCTTTCTTTTCTTTCTTTGGTTTTTTCCAAGAACGTTCCTTCTAACTCTCCTCTCTCCCACCTCCACAGTGGATAGTGTTGCGGGAATCATGGTTACTGGATTGACTAACCCTGGCTACTTATTACGGGACTTGGGAGAAGGGTCTGGAATGTTTACTTTCAGCCGTTGGATTGAAGCCGGGGAGGATGGATCCCAGACGTTGACAATTTTAGAAGGGGGTGACGTGGAGATAAGGGATTGGGCTATGACGTGGCGAGGCCAGACTTAAATGGCGACAGACTACTTCTCAGACGCGCAACAGATCGGGTTCTGTTTCTTACCATTTCCGTGCTCTATAGGCCCCTAGTATTTGGGCTTTCGTCGCTTAGCATAGTGAAATTACCGGAATGTCCCTGGATGTCGGATTAATATCAGAGATCCCCCTGCTGGTTTGATTTTTTACGAGGTTTTGAGTCGGTGCGGCGCGTGTGTAGCGTAAAAGAGGAGGGAGGAGGATGTATCAGGGATGATGATGGGAGATCAGGGATCACGGAGGATTTTTGTTCTCTTGCACGGGCCCACGTGGAGTATTGTTTGTTTAGTGGGGAAAGAGATTTTGTCATTTGTGATTGTGACGAGGGGGGGTTGATTTTGGTTGAATTTGTTGACGGGTCAAGGTCCTCAAGGGCAAGGGAAGGTAGTGGTGACTGAGGAGAATTGAGGGACTTTGAATTCTTCCTTGAATTTTATGGAGTTTGTTGGGTTGTTCCTATAACTAAGGACATCAGTAACGATTACAAAACTACAAAAGCTTTGGAGTCATATTCTCTCAGCTTTGGAGTCATTTTCTTTCTTTTAGGGGGATTAAATTTGAAGTGTGCTAATTGGTTTTTAACTAGAATTTATTAGGGTTGAAAGTAGTTGAAAGTAGTTGAAGCGTTTTGGTCAAGTCCACAATTGAATCAATTTAAATATATATATATATACAGCATGTATTGCTAAAGAGTCTAACAACAATCACTATTTGTTAATGTAGAAAATTTTTCCTCTATTTATAACAAAACAAGAAAAAAAATGAACAAATTCCCCTAATTTTTGATAATTTTGTGGATTTCAATATTTTCTCTCTTTAAATAGATAATAGTTTCCATTTCTCTCAATAGATAAGGAACAAAATTAGGATTGCATGGATGAATTTTGTCTCAACATTAATTAATTTGAAAAGCTTGTCAATCTCCATAATTTCCTCCTTCTACTGGTGTCCTGTAGAGTAGCCTTCCCATGAAGTTTATCTAAACTATCAAGCATTTGGATTAACTTTTTATGTACTGACAATATAGTAATTTTTTTTTATATATTAACAGTTATGGATCCATGTTACATGTGCATAATTTAGATTTCAAATTTGAATTCATGTTATTTATCATAATCTAAACTTGTTAGTATAACCAAAAAAAATGTATAGTGTAGAAAATTTACTGTTATACTTCTCCAAAATTTCTTGTTTCTAGGAGTGTATTCTAAAAAATTCATTCGGTTAATGACTTTTCTTTTTTTATTTTAATTGTTAGGTAATAACTCATTGGGGTTGCGTGGAGTGGGATGGGAATCCAATGTTGCATCTTATTTGTTTGAATCTTGCACGTAGGAAAAAATATAGCCCACTTAAGCATGGAGGCTCTTTAATTTATAAGATACTTAATATTTGTAAACTATTAAGTAGATATCTAAGTTCTGCATTAACTTAATAAAAATCTAAGACCATCCGGATTCTACTTTCAGGTAGGCGGTAGCCTATCAATTATTCACTACAATCCACAGGATCACTGCTTAGGAAGGCTCAGTAGCTCTAGGTCGATAATTAATCCGAGACACAATACATGGGTTTACCAAATCCCTCCAACAGTTTCTGAAGCTATTGTGCAGTAAGCAATAAATGTTCTTGTGAATGATTTATAGCCAGTATAGATGAGATATTTTAGTGGTCTATAGATAAATAAACAATTAAGCATAGTTATTAGGCCAAAAAAAATTATTAGTGTTAACATGTGTCCGTTGGACGCTGGTTAAGATGTAATTCAGGTGTTAGATTTTTGAAAAAGTAAAATTATTAGAAAAAGTGTATAAATGTAATTAATGGAGGGTAATAATTGTAAGTATACATGTATACATGATGATAGGTGATGTAAAGTGAAATTAAGGTGGATTAACAGATGCTCAATTAGAAAAACCCTTAAAGAATTAACCCTCTCAAACCCTATCCATTTGTACTTATTGGAGTATCACTAAAGTTCTTTTTAAACTGGTTAGGGAGGCAGCAAGAGATCCAAGAAGCCACTCTAGTCGCCTAGCTGTTTGCAATATTTTATGTATTAGATGGAATTCTCGAGGGAACAAAATCTGATGTAGACTTGATATTAATAAACACATTTGGCAGGCCTTGTTGCAAGACCGGTTAATCTTGATCCCCACTTGTAGCTTAATATAATGATGATAATAATATTTGGAATGTAGTCAAGGCATTGAGGAAGCTTAACTATTCTTGCATATCCACTTCCCGGTATTTAATAACATCAAGTGTAACTGCCAAGCTAATAAGTCACCATCTGACTAAATCAACGCCTAATTTTGTTGTATCCGTGGAAAAAGGCAAAGTTTTTACAGGTCTGAAATTTATTAGTGAATTAGGGAGGATTATCTCTGCAGATTGATTCTTCAGGACACGACATCATGTTGCCAACTACGTACAGAAGATGCTACAAATTTTGCTCCATTACTTGAGAACTTGAGTCGGCCAACTTTCTAGTTGCTAACAAAGTCTAAAAACCTTTACAGGTATTACCTAAAGAAGTAGAATTTTCCATTCTGTGGATTTTTGTTTGTCTGGAATCATTTGCACAGTCTCATGTAAGATTTGTGTTAGTTCAATTTTCTTTCGTTATTTGTACACTTTCCATAGCCGCATTCATTTGTTGTTTCGAAACTATAAGCCTCATCAAACTTCCTTCTTCTAATCTCATCGACATGTCACTTTCACATGAAATTTACATAGAAGCATTTCACTATCACTGATAAGTAGGCATGATGGTTTGATAATTCGGAATTAGGATTAGGTGAAATTTTTTTATATAGTTTGGTAAATGTTTAATCAAGTCAGTTTTGAAAGGGCCATCTTATTGACCTTGAGTATCTAACCCAAACGTGGCAAACCTATTTCAGTTCCAACCCCTTGACTTTCGTGCTGCATCCACCTTAGTCTCTAATCCCTATAAAAGAAACTAAAAGTTGAATTTTTTATCAAAACTCTTGCATGAATTAATGGCTAGATTAGGATTAAGCTTCCTGTTTTTGTTAAGTGATCTTGTCGATACGATCAGCTAACTCCAACGAATAGAGAAGTTTCACGGGAGGTTGAGGTGTATAGAGTTCACATGAACAATTTGTGACATTTTGATCATTCCTTTTTTTCTTTTTTTCCAAATGAATAACATTTAGAGGTAGAAGATTTGTCTTGAATAAAAATAGTTTAGAGATCTGAAGAACCATTGAAACCCTAATGACCCTTGTGATCTTATGTTACATGCATTTCTTATATATAATGATAGAACTTTCTTGCGTTAAATATGCATGACGGATACATTTCTTGGGATGATAGGTACATCAGCATAAAATATAATCCACTAAGTTAAAGGAAGGGCGTCTGGTGGCAGTCACGAAGTAGAATTACTCTCCTCATATACAACTGAGAATTTTTGATTAACCTACATGCATGTTAATTATTTTGCTTTCTCACAATACATGTTTTCGGAACACGTAAGAGTTGTCCCTCAAATGTCTATTTCATACGTATTTTCGTCTCGATAGGCATTGATTGGTTTGATGAACATCGAGGGCCGACTTAGATCAAGCTGTGGAAAAAGTTCATAGAAGAGCCAAAACATCAACTATCTCGATGTTTCCATAGAAAACAGAAAAGTATGTCAATCTATTATTTTGCAAGTGTTACTAAGAATATTCAAACTTTCACCATTTTACCATTTCTTAGGTACAATGTATTGACTTCCCAACGATGATCGTACTTTATTTTCTAACCTTGTAAATACCTAAGATGATATATAGTTAATTGCTTCATGTCTTCCACCACACTAGAAGAAAAGTAAAATATACTCCCTCCGTCCCACTTTGTTAGGTTTAGTTTTTTTTTCCACATAGATTAAGAAAAGTTAGGTAATGTTGTTGAAATACTTATATCTTCCTAAAATACCCTTAATTAAATATAGTATGACTAATGCTTGCATTAAATGATAAAGAAAGACAATGATGACTTTTTATTTTCCTACTAATCTAAATAAGCTTGGAATGATTCCAAAACTTGACTTTTCATATCTCAAGACATTTTGGAAAAATTAACTGCATTAAATAAAGTAGGTAGTACTGAACAACAACTTTCATTAATTAAGGGCATTTTAGAGAAATTACAGGTTAACTATATTCTACAATTGGAAAGTGGACTACAATTTGGGACATATCGAAAAGAAAACAGGCCTAACAAAGTGGGACGGAGGAATAGTACCCTTTATTAAGTACATTACGTATGGAACCAAAAATAGGAGCAAAGTTTAACATGTATAAAATTGAGTATGCAATATAAGATATTTTCAACTTTTTGCAAGGTCAAAAGGTTTATTATATAGAAGATTTTTAATCTTTTAATAGTAAAAAACCTAATGGCTTGTTTGGATTGCTATTTTTTTCCGTAAAATTTTTACCTTTTTTGTAAATATAGTTTTCAATCATCTTTTACCTTACATATATTAAATTGTGACAGCACATTTTTCTATATATAAAAATTTCAGAAAATCTTCAAGTGACATCGCCTCTTGCTCCATCCCCTCTAGTACCCTTTATCGTAGTAAATATTTTGATCTCCCATTGCTTTACCAACAAGTACATTTAATCCTTAATCTAAGCAAAAAAATTCATCGAGGAGTAGCTAACTTCAACTTGATGCAATCAAAAATTTGAATTCTTTTTTGATACAAAAAAAGTACCTAAATAATTTCATTGGTGAAAAAGACACACCATGATGATTCTCAGCTAGTAATTTGAACATGTAAGCAAGAGATTCTCTCCACTAGATCAATCCACAATCAGCCGTACAAATTAAATTTGTTTGACCGTACGGTTTTGTGTTTTTACTTCTTGATCCCAGTTCAGCTGATGCTGTGCGAACTGATCTAATAACCCTAAAAATGGGACGATGATATCATCCTCGGTGGAGCCACCCTACAGCCAAAAGAATAAAGGTGGTGGGATCTCCTTCTTGAACGTGGAAGGCGGCACTGTTGATGAAGTTTGTTGGCATAAAGGCCGTGCAAAGGGCGGTCAGGGTTTTGAGGATGGGTTTTCTTTTGGTCTCCCTAGGCGCTGACTCATCTCCACGATTTTTTCCTGACAACATGAATTATTTGTCCATAATACGTTACAAATGAGTCGAGTCGAGTTTTGATATTATCCAATCAAATTTAACTCATTTTTTATCTAATTTGAGTTCAAACTCAACTCGAAAAGCTCTCAAAATGAAATTACAACTCGAATTCGAGTTTATTCGAACCTACTCAAACTCAAAAAAATAAATAATAAATAAAATAATTATTTTATTAATAAATAATAAAAATATTAATGATATATATATAGTTTTACTATCAAAATAAAAAATATATATATATTCGAACTTATTTGAGTTGACTCGCTAGTTATCGATCACGAGAGAATGTTGTTTAAACTCGTATCAAATATGAAAATGAGTTGATCGAACTTGAGTTCGTCGATTCATTTGCAGATTGTGTTCTACGAGAAGGGAAAAAAAAAAAGAAAAAAAAGCAGTCTCTCTAAATTTTACCTATAAGCATTGATTCAGTCAACGTGCAAGCCAAGACTGCACGTGATGGTGAGTGGTGGTTGAGGACCTTGTGGTACTTTTAATTAATTTTATTCTTTTATTGTATCTGAATTCTGTTTCTGACCTGTTGGCATTATCTTGCCACGGTTTCAAATGGCCCCACTTGTTCTTTCATATTTTTTTTTTTTTGAAAATTTTTAATTTATCCTCAACCACCCACAGATTAATGTGTTTGTTTTGAGCACCAATTGCCCATGTGCCTCCCCTGTGTTCTCCTCAAATGCGTTGAACCAAGATTTCTTCCTTTTATTAGGGTCAAAGCTCATACTATTGAATTTTGGATTTTGATGACCTCATGACTCCTTTTGTATTGCTATTTTTTGCAATTTTTGTAAAAAAAAATATATTAGCGATTTGATGTATATAAAATAAAATAGTAATTGAAAAATGTTAATCCAAACAAGGTCGGTGTGTTTCCTTATTTTTTATATAAAGCACATGTGTCCATATCGGTCTTACGATCTGTGACTAATTCTATTCGGGTCGCGTCGAACCCCTTTATAGAGAGAAACTCTCCTAAAGGTGCTTTTTCTATTTTCATAAATTTTAAACTCGAGATTTCATGATTAAATAATACAAATCATTTTCATTCGCACTAACATCAGTGGGTAGACTGGTGTGGTTCTTATCCTATGCTAGTTGCCAGCTGCCACTAACATTTTTTCTAAGGAGTTCGGCCGTTCAAATTTGACGAATAGCCTAAATCATGCACAACCCAAATGGTGGCATTAACCGACTTTGAGGAAAAGAAAACAGCGGAGAAATGGAAAAAAGTTTGGGCCACTGCATAATTAGCATGGCAATATGAAGGCTAGGCGGTGATGATTAGTTCGTCTTTTAGTTGACTGTAAGTTGAGCTGAAAAATGGTTCGAATTTTGGACGGTTCTACTGTGATATCTCTCCTGACAGGAGGCTAGGGCTGAGGGCTGAGGGCTGAGGCTGACCCTCTTTTGACAATCTTAGGTATGACGAGAATCGAGGAGATGCTCTGAACCGACCCAGAAAATACCCAATCACGCAAGGGGATTTGGACCCTTCCCTGCCTCTGTTCTTGTTTTTTCTCTCTCTCGAATTCGGAGTTAAGCAACCCTCCTTTTTCTTGAAAAAAATGTACTGCTGTTTGCTACAGTTTTTAAATAGAAACAATAATGTCTGACAAGACAGGTTACCTAAAACCAGTAAATCATCAATAATCAGTCTCAATTCACTGTTATCTCATCGACTGATTGAAACTAATTTAGGCTTTTGCAAATTTTAATTATTTGCTCATTTTCTTTGCTTTTCTTTTTTTTTTTTTTTCTGATGTTGGCCTTAAGCAATTATGTTTTGTGAATAATGAGAAAAATCTTTACCAAATAATCCAATCCAAACGGACTCCGGTGATGTTTTGGATTATTGGATTATAAGTGTCATAATGTCTGATGACTAGACAGATTAGCCAACACTAGTAAGTCATCACTAATCAATCAATTTCTATCTGCCACCATCTAATTGGCTTTGAAAATGCTAATAATTTGGCCATTTTAATCTCGAACCGCTTTCTATTGCACCTTCATTTCCATTGCATTTGATCTCCTATTCTACTTTCATTTCTGCTACTGGTCTTGTTTGGATCGTGTTTTTGGTTAAAAAATTTTACATTTTCTATAACCAAATGTTTCGAACACATTTTTATCTCAATCAAATCGTTATAGTATATATATTTTTTAACAAAAAAAATCTAGAACTTTTAGGTGAAAGGCCAATGTATGAGATCTTGGAGGCTTCACGAAATTCCAATATATATAGAAGATATCAGATGAGGTATCCAAATGAATGCAGCCAAGGTCAGGTGAATAAATTGATTATCCAGAACTGATGGGTGGAGCTGCAACAAGATACGGTTCTATGAACTATGAAGATAGAACAATTTATGGAGCATGGAATGGACCATATAGTTATGTCTTATTTTCATAGGTAAAGATGTCAGACGAGGATTCTATGTACTCTGCTTTTAATTGCAAGGGGGACTCACTTGTCCTAAACTCTTTTTTTTTTTTCCCTTTTCTTTTCTTTTCTTTTCTTTTTTTCCGGGGGTCGGTCATGAAGTCGCGAAGGCACGTGGGTTCCCATTCTGCGCCTATTGTTTTTGGGGTATTCTTCTGTATATTTAGCCGTTTTCCAAGACACGATTCATTGTACGACTTCAACGTTGTTCTTGTTGGTTTTGTTGGATTTTCTTGTACGTATTTTGGTGTTCGACATTATTGGTAAGGAACAAATTCTATGTGCGCCCTTTGTCCGACTATTTCCAAAACCATGGCCTTTTCGTTTCCTTCCTCTGCAATTTGCCGAAGCATATTTCTGCTGTTTATGATAAAAACTGCTGTGGCAATCATTGCACGAAACTGCTTTTATAGCTAGCCTGCTTCTGACTGAGTACTAGGGTTGCAAACGAATCGAACCGCTAGGGTTGCAAATAAATTGAGTCGCTCGCAAGCGGCTCGAATTTAGGCTCGATATTGATTGAGCTCGAGTGGCTCGTTTCATATTTGAATCGAATTTGAGCAACCTTTTCTCATATTCGATAATTCACGAGTCGGCTCGAATATATATATATATATATATTATTTTTGATTTTTTATTTTAATAGTAAAATTACATATATATCATTAATGTTTTTATTATTTATTAAGAAAAAATAATTATTTTATTCATTTTTTTAAAAATAAAATAATTATTTTTTATTTTTACGAGTTCGAGTAGGTTTGAACTCCAGTTCGAGTTTCACTTTGAGAACTCGTAAAACTCGAGGTCAAGTTCGAACTCGGTGAAAAATGAGTCGAGTTCCGCTTGATAAGGTCAAAACTCGATTCAACTTGTTTGCAACCCTAGTGAATACTATAATATTTGATTCGATCTGAAAACATATTATGATCCGAGATAGTAATCGGAGTCGAACCTATTAAAAATTTTTTTCTATAAAAGAAAAAAGATAAAAAAAAAAAAAAACAAAGCTGTTGTATTCGACTCTGGAAGCTAGCTCGAATTCCTTCTACTAGGACTTTGGGCAGATTTTAATTTTTGAGGGTGGGGTTCAACTCCAGCTGGGAAACAGACGTCGTGAAGATTATCTTGTTTGAGATATTTAAGGATTTCACGCAAAAACTGAAAAGAAAAAGAATATAAAAATGAGAAAGCAGGAAGTTCGATAGTTCCATTGATGATTACTTTTACTGATTGCAACACTTCTTTGGAAAGCAGACGCTGACATAATTCGGTGCACAAAGTCTTTAGGCCAACGTATGAAGGGAAGGGGAAACTACAATAGAAGATGGTAACGTTTCATATCACATTATGTAATTCATCTAATGCATTTGACCAAATTTTGATGGAGCATTTTGATGTGAACCTAAAGTAAGCTGAACAGGCATAATCTGACAAATTCATTTACTTGACATCCACATATTTATGACATTATCAACTCAGGTAGTAGTACTAAAAGATTTCAAATCTCCAATGTTTGTAAATGGTGGGATTTGAAACTTTCAAGGACTTATTCTTCTCCCTGGGCATTGACTGTTACTTTCACCTGACCAAGTCTTCTGTCAACATATGTACAAGAATTTCAATTAAAAAAAAAAAAGAAAAAGAAAGCTGTTACACTAAAGGGTTCTAGCAAATGCATGAAAAGAAAAAGATACATTTATGAACATGAGGCAAAAGACCAACATGGAATAATGGTTCCCCAATTTTGGGTTAGCATCCAAAAGAAAAAAGAAAAACTCTTTACTGTTTTTTTTTTTTTTTCACCTTTTTTCTGTTCATAGGTTTAAGCATAAAGCCTACTCAAACTCATAAGTGATTCAAAGCATCCAGTCCAAAAGATGACACTAGCACAGTTCAAGGTTCCTTTCTTGTACGATGAATTATACTATATGCTTGATGCTGAACATCACATATGGGGCTAGTGCTTTAATTTTTTACCAGAATCTTGAGCCATAATCAAATGCCAAGTGTTGGAATTTCCTTAATCCCAAGTTAGATATTTTGTTCCGCAGCTTTAATAATTTATGCAGTGGTCTGATGATGACACACTAAATTATTATCATTAGATTATTTCTGTACTATCATTCTTAACTTTAAGCTGAAGCACTTCCCCCACTCATGTTTTGAACGCCCCAAGGATAGGCATGTGCTATGCAATCTATGAAGAACATGTGTGCTTCCTGTAGTAAGTGCATATAGAATTTATCAGATTAACAACTGGGACTACTCATTCTTGCCTGCAACTTGGGGAATAGGGTCCTCTGATGATCAACAAAAGCTATCCCTTTAGGAAAAGCTTTTGTTGTTGGGCCATGGCGGCCATGTCGGGGATATATCATGTCTTGCTGCCCAGCTTTCACTAAGGCATAATCTGTTTGCAGAGGCCTATTCCAGCTATGTTAAGCCCCCTGAACTGGGCCGGACCTACACTTCAAGCACATGCCCGGGTCTCCCTGTAGATATGACTCAGGGCGTCTAAGTAAGTCGAGTTGAACACGAGTACTGTGTTGCTCATACTAGAGGTCGTATAATTTTATTATACGATTTCGATTTCGATTTCATCAATTCTGATTTCGAATTCATTCCGAATTGAATTCGGAATTCGGTACCTTTTTATGTTTCTAATTTTTTTAAAAAAATTTCTGATATGCTAAATAGCCTAATTTAAATAATTAAATAAATAATTATATATTAAATATATATAACTAACTTAATTAGACTTAATCTTATTATATAGTATTAGTCACATGTATTATTTTTATATTAATATATATATTATTTATTATTATATAAACAAATTTGAAACTGAAATCGGAACTTCCGATTTTGATTATGAAATCGAAATCGGAAATTCCGATTTTAAAAGATTCATAACCGAATTCGCCCAAATCACAATCGAAAAACCGAATTAACTTTCGAATTTCAATTTCACTGATTTCGAATTTCCGAATTCATTTCGAAATCGGTCGGTAAATCGGAAATTTTCGCATTTGCACACCCCTAATTGTAAGTATCCAAAAGGGTGAGCATTTAGCTGTTTTGTGTGATTATACTAAAATTATTGATATAAATGTATGTCCACTATAAAGTTGCATGAGCAGTATTCAAGTTGAGTATCACCGTATTCGACCTTGGCTTATTAACCTTAACAAGCATGCTTGATTTCAACTCTAATTTGATCTGAACTGAACTTAAGCGAACATCTAATCAAGCCACTAGGCTTGTTAATAACCCCACAACAAGGCCCAAACTCCGGTGGTTCATTGAAGTTGACCAACTCTCTCTTCATAATATCCACAATGTTCTAGATTGGGACCGTTGTGCTCTTAACCATTCTTCGGACTTCCTCTAGTTGTCTTGAAATCGTAGCTTAATTGCCTAATATCATTTCTAATTTTAGATGTGAGTGCTCTGTTCATTGCAATCATATTGTGCTTTTTGTGCACTTTTTACTTATGCCGAAATGACAATTTTTTTTGCCTAAATCTCATTTCCAATTAAAGTGATTAGTTAAAATTAGTCATGTTAGTATTTTGTGTAATTAGTTCATTCTAAGATAAATAATTTTTACGATTAATCTTGCCTACACCTTTCGGTATAAAAAAATCTTTCACAAACTGCATCTAAATGCATGCGATGTAGCTTCCAATAAAACTTATTTATTGTATACATAATATGCATATAATTCTACTTGTGTAAAATTGTTCTACCCTTGCAATGTTACATCGACTTATCCTATAATTTCTATATGCATCTTCGTGTATGGCATATGGATAACTTAACATCATTGAAAATAATGCATGGAATTGTAGTGTTTATTGGCCTTGAACATGACCACCTGCATTTAATTTTTCCTTCTCAAAGTTAGATATGGACATAATATATGCTGATGAAGACAGAAAGCCACTAGAAACTCAAATTCCACTTGAACACCTGCTCAAGACTAAGAAGATGATTGCATATATATATTTTATGTTGCCGCTGTTTATTTATCCAACTAAAGGATTAGTTAGAATTGTCAAATTCCACCGCTATTGTGTACCTAAGCTTCCACTTAAAGGTTTCCACTACCTTGTCTGCTCATAAAATTACTGCCCCAAAAAGCCACTGGTCAATGCGCCGTCCTCAAAAATTTAGAAATTCTTCTACACCTCATTAAGAAAAAGAAAAATAGAAAATTTGTCTATATCCTTCTAAAAAACAGATTTTGACCCCATCCCCAATATTGTAGAAATCCTTTTATATCCTATTGAAAATGTTAACGGTTTTCATCTGTATCTTTAAAAATATCAAACTTCGCACACAAGTTTTTTTTTTTTGCCCAAAAAAAAAAATTTTTTTTTTTTAATGTGAAGTTGTTTCTCAAGTATGCTTCTTTAGTAGTTTTGCCCCTCTAAATCTCAAGTTCTGGTTCCACCAGTGCGAAAAAATTGACCTTAGACGTCAGAAGATATCTTTTTCATAGGAAACGCGTCAAGTTAATTCACGAGGAAATGAAGCATAGGATGAAAGTTCAAAATTACTTCAAAGGAGGACAGCTCAATTTCGACTTTTTCTACTAGCTTGGTTGCCAGGATTCTTCTGTTGGGCAAATGCAAATCCTGTTAAATATTGTTGACCCTTGGTCCCCAAGAAATTTTAGCAGTATATAATCCTGAAAAACGTCTTTGCGTAACTCATCATCCGCCAAACAAATTTCCAAAGGAGTCTGATCAACAGCAGAGTAGCCCTTATTACCTTCAAAACAACTTTCCAAAAAAGCCTCCCCCATTAATTCTCTTTGTTATCTGAATTGAATTTGCAGAAGATTTGTTAACAGTTAAAACCACAGCAAGATGGGTAAGGGTGAGAAAATGAGTTGGCACTCAGCAATCTTCAAGTCATTTACCTCGTGCTTTAAAGCCAAGACAAATGGTAAGGAATTCATGGCTTCAACTATGATGCCTTCTACTCCTGAGGCAGCCAATATAGCAGCTGCTCAGCATTTCTCTAGTGCCCACAAGACGCGTCTTGGGTGATAGCTTTTGGTGACAATTGTTTGATCATCAAGAATCAGATGCCTATGGTGTCCTTCATCTGCACTCATGTGCTATGGCTATCAGTGCTTGCAAGGAAGAAAACATGGAGGGGGCAAGGGTTGGACAGATCCAATGTTTCCAACTCTTGCTCCCTGCCATGTAAGACACATGGAGTATCTAATTTTTTCTGAATCGACTTCCAGTTCCAGTCTGAAGTATCATGCTCTTCTCTCAATCTTTTTGGAGGAAAGGTTTTCTTCCTCTGGGAATAAATGATCAAGGATGTGATATAAGAGGGTGAGGGCATTGAATATTAGATTATGTAATCCGGTACTACGTACTGTAAAAATTTCGGTTGTTAAACATTTAACCATTGCGTGTGTTTTTATCTTGATTTTTACCAATTTGTTAGATTAAGTGCTTTGTAATGCGTATTTGAATACTATGAACTTGCATTACCAGCAACTCTAAATCATTGCATTCTGAGCCGTTTGCGGCATTTCAACAAGTAACCTTTTTTTTTTTTTTAAGTGAGCAATCCTGAATTGATACATTCTACTTAGAATGCCTAACTTTTATCTTACTGCTCAATCCAACCCTTACTCATAATTACCTAATTAGTAGAGCATTAATGTATGTGTGTGTGTATACATATTACATAAACGATGTCTGGAGTCCTAATCCCTATTTCTACAGCATTGAAAAATTACTAATCTTCCTATGCAAAGTTGCATTTGAATGAATCAGAATGGAATCTACCTATGTGGTTGCCAGTTGCGGTACCGTTTGACAATGCAAGCCAAGTTGGTCCAGTTCATTCGGATGCATTACCTTTCTCCAATTGCATCAATGCTATTGATGTTTAGAGACAAAAGAACATCAGTATTATATAAATAATGGAATATACGGAAGTGCGTTTTCGTCAAGCGCAAATGCCAATCTACAGAACCCTAATTTTAGTTCCTGACAGATTCCACTTTATAATTAAAAATAGACGAATGTTTTAATGTTGGATTCCTCACCCATTCAAGTAGCGGATTTTGATAAAATTGGACAATCCAGACTTGTAGTGCATCCTAGCCCTGAACAGTAAATTCAACAGCTCATGCTTTTCAGTTCATTTTTTTTTTTCAACACCCCCTTAGATTTTCTTTCGTTCTTTTGTTTGGTTTTGCCACAGCTGGCCAAAATCACTTTCCAAGAAACTGGTTTTAGACGCTAGTAAAATGTTTCAATGCATACGTGGGTTGGATAGAGGCATAAAGTGGTCAAAAAATGAGCTTCGAAGGAAAAACAAGTGTCATTTTCTGTTCGGTTACTTGACTGGTCGTATTTTATTTGGACCAAACTGGCTTCCAACCTAATCTTAATCCCTATGAAATTTCATCGGCATATAATCAAGGTTGATCATGACCATACGTTTTAAAACAACTTATCCAGCAAGCAAATTTCCAAGAAAATTAATATCAGAATACCAGATTTCTTACTTCGACTGTTTCTTTCATGCTTTTTCTTGTTCATCTGATTGAAAATTCGTCGAGTCCTTTTTATTTAAAAAAAAATAGTATGATCATTAAGGATTAGAAAATGAAGTTCTATTCAACAATGATGAGGTCATTTACCCAGCTCTTTAAATCCTCGACGGATCATGAAATTGAGAAGAACGCAATTTTCTCAAATTGTAATTTCATTCAATTCCAGCTTCACATGAGAAGCCAATACAGTCCGTCAGACCTCTTCTTCTTCTTCTTCTTTTTTTTTTTGGGAATTTATTTGGCATTGTTTTTTGACCAATGATGCACCTTTTTTTTTTTTTTTTGCCTTTCTGTTCAACCATTATATATGTTGTTGAATAATATATGCCTGGTGCACAAACCCCTTTTTTGTCAAGAAAAAAAAGAGAAATTTAAGGTTGGTTGTCGATTAAATTCACTTTCTAGGAAAGTAAGAAACTTTCCTAGAAAGAAAATGATGATATCACGAGCAAAAATGTTGCCAAGCAAACGTGTCCTAGAGCGTGGTGAATGTCAATGGTCAAACTAGGATTTGTCTCAAAAGAGGAACTACTCATGACTTTCCACTAGGTTGACTGCTGCGACTGCTAAGATATTTCCGTTGGACTTGGAATTGCATTCAACTTGACGTTCAATCTTCATTCTTCACCCCTAAGAAATCTTAGCTGTATAAAAGCTAGGCTGATTTTTATCTACTTAGCTCATACAAGAATCAAGCATCCAAAGAATTGAAGGTTTAGTACTGCACAACACATTCGATCTTTAGTCTTGAGAGAGGGTAATCTCTTCATTTTCTTGTTTAATTGATCAAACGAAAGCAGCCCAATTTGTCTGAAAACATTTAACAACATAGCAACAAGGGGAGTGAGTTATAAGGATAGTACAATGAAGTGGTACTCAGCAGTGCTCAGGTCATTCAGCTCGTGCTTTAGAGCCTCAACTGAGCATGAAATCATGAAGCTGGCTTCGACGACTGCAGTGCCTTGCACCCCTGAGGCAGCTGTGGTAGCAGCTGCAAAGCATTTCTCTGGCGCCCATAAAGTGAACTTTGGTTGATTATTCTAGTCAAAACTGTTGCAACGACACATCTCAATTTCATTGAGAGCATGGGGTAATTCAAGTGGTAAAAATAACCATTCTTCAAGTAATTAGCCCTTCTTGACCCCCCAATGCTAGTAAATGGAAATATTCTGTAATCAGAATATTATAAGGAATAGGTCCCAGGTGTGCTCTCTTCGTTTCTTGTTATTCCATTAACCAGGGGCTGAAAGTTCCTAGCAATTTTCTGGTTGTGAAACACCTGTATCCCGCATTAAAAGGAAAAGAAAAAATTAGTACACCATTTGATACAGAAATCATACTTTAAATACTAGTGCTGCTTAATTTTTTTGTTGCGAATTGTATTCTGAATTGCATAGATTTTCAAGTGTTTGCACCATTATCGAGCCACGAGCTGTGTTGCTCCATTACTATTCAAATCACTCTATAATTCCTGAGTTTCTCAACCAAAATCAAAGATCGAATTCATTAGTCTCAGAAGCTCTTGCAATGATATTTTTAACATGTGATCCAGCAAAGACAATTTCGCAATGAATGACATTCTAGAATGTTAATCATTATCTGGTGAATTGGTTACAACAACATATTTTCTCAATCTTTTGTCATCAACGAAAAGAGCGAAAATGTTCAACCGCACCTTCAAGTGGACTGAGAACTGAATTGAAGAGGCCCTATCTCCAAAACCATGGAGGGATAAGGGTTGGAGAATCCAGTTCTTGTTTATGCACTTGGTTTTACGGACACGGTGTTACATGCTCCATGTCAAGCATGATAATGTATGTCATGTGGCGCATATGGAATATCTAATACTTCATTTTCTAAATCGATTACTTGTTTGAAGTATCATGCTCCTCTCTCAATCTTTAGTCTCGAAGGAGAGCTTTAATTTGTTGTTTTGGAAGAAATGATCAAGGATGTAATGAGAGTTTGAGTGGATTGGATATCAAATTATGTAGTGCCATGCCAAATATGCTTTTGCTGGCATTTACCAGTGCCGTTGTAGGCTTTCTTTATTTCTAAAAGAAAATTACATAAACGATTAAATCTCTTTTAAAAATATATGTCATTAAGAAATTCCAGTGCCCTTCATTACACAAGTGAGGCTCTTTACAAACAAACAAACAGTTGCTTAATAACAACAAGAAGAGAAGAAAATTATCATGAATCTCTACAAATGAAACAGAAAATTCTAGATTTGTAACAAGCAGCCCCACAGTGGAATTAGAAAACAGCGGAAACTTTTAACGTTTGCAACCTCATTCATTCAATTAGCTTATTCTGATAAAATTGAACAATCCAGACTTGTAGTTCATATTAGCCCAGAAAGGCAAATTCCATAATTCAAGCGTTTCAGTTCATAATAGGTGTCAAAATGGGTGATTTGGGTATATTTGGGTAAGTCATAATTGGGTAATGGGTATAATTGAATCAACCCATTTATTTAAATAGGTATGGGTATACCTAACTACCCATTCATACCCATTTATGACTTGTTTGAAATATCATTTATTTTTTTAAAGATTTTTCGCATGGTGTTTGACAATAAATAATGGCATTTTATTGTTATTACATTGGTAAAAAATTCAAATTTATCTCCTTATCACTCACTAAAATTTTGAATAAAATGTGTATTTGTTTTTAAATGGGTTAAATGGTTGAGCCAAGTCAACCCATTACCCATCAATTAAATGAGTACAATCCATTTATACCCATTTAAAATTAATGGGTTGATTTGGGTAAATTATTAATGGGTTGGGTTTGAGTAAGGCAATATAAATGGGTTGTGATTGACACATCTAATTCATAGCGCTGATGTTTTGTTTTGTTTTGCCACGGCTGCTAAAATCAGTACTTTCTGAGAAACTGGCGTTAGAAGCTTGTAAATTGTTTCAAAGCATATGTGAGGTATATATGTGGTCAAAATCAGCTCAAAATAAAGAGGACAAAAGAAAAGGGTGTCATTTTCTCCTAGGTTGCTTGACGGGCTGTATCCATTTGGACATTCAAAGAATGGCTTCCAACCTGAACTTGATGCCCAAGTAATTTCATCAGCTTATGGTCAAAATTGATGCTCATGATATGTCTTAATACAATTCATCCAGCAAGCACATTTCCAACAAAATCAACTTCAGCATATAAGATTGCTTGGATAGTGAATTATTTAGAAAATTTGTTTACTTACGTCATTAACACATTTTTCAACTATCTTTTTATTTCACATGCATCATATTTAAAAAGTTATATATTTTTTTAAAAAAATTATCCGTAATTATTACTAGTCATTCGAATGTTTCCTTCATGCCTTTTTCTTGTTTTTCTGATCGGAAGTCCATCAAGCTTGTGTACTAAACAATGATGAAGTTATTTTCCTTATGCTTTAAGCCCTCAACGGAGCATAAAATTAGGCAAAATTTTCAAATTCTGATTATTTCAATTCCGAACTCTACATGAGGAACCAACATACTCCCCAGAACTCTTCTTTTTTCGTTACAACTTATTTGGCCATTCTTTTTAAACATTTAATAATGGAGTTTATTTTGTCCATTCTATTTAATCAAATATATAAAAGAACACGTTTGAAATGGTACAACGCGGAATTTAGCTAAGTTTTGAAATAATTAGAGGTGCATAATTTATGATTTTTATTTCTAAGGGCACAAACTTTTTCCTTTTCTTGTACCCCTCCTTTTTTTTCCCTTTCTTTTTTTTTTTTGGCCCGCACAGAGTGAGAAATGAAGGTTGGCTGTCGTTAAATTCACTTTCTAAGAAAGCAAGAAAATGATACTAAAGTGTTTCAAAAATCAAAGCAAACGTGTCCTAAAACGAGGTGAATATCAATGGTCAAAGTTGAATTAATTCAAATGAGGACTGGCTTGGTTGCCAAGATACTTCCTTTGGACTTGTCAACTGCAGCTCCAAGAAACCATAGCTATACATAGGGCTGATGAACATGTCCACTTAGCTCATTCAGTAACCAAACATCAAAATAGAGTTCAATTTGTTCATTTTTCTTGTTTATTTGAGTAAAAGAAAGCAGCCCAATTTGTCTGAAGATTTAGCAACATAGCAGCAAGGCGAGTTATAAGGATAAATACAATGAAGTGGTACTCAGCAGTCTTTAGGTCATTCTGCTCGTGCCTTATGGCCTCAACTGAGCATGAAATCAAGAAGACTTCAACAACTGCAGTGCCTTGCGCTCCTGAGGCAGCTATGGCAGCAGCTGCAAAGCATTTCTCTAGCGCCCATAAAGTGCAATTTGGTTGATTATTCTCGTCAAAACTGTTGCAAGAGCAAAATCTCATTTCATTGAGATTAGCAAACGGGAATACGCTGTAATCAGATTACACAGGGGATATATAGGTCCCATGTGTGCTCTCTTCGTTTTTCTTGGTATTCCATCAACCAGGGGATGAGGGTCCATAGCAATATTTTGGTTGTGAAATAGTGTGTTCTGTACTAAGAAAAAGAAAGATTAGTACTCCATTTTGATGCAGAAACCATACTTGTAATACTAGTATTGTCTACATTTTTGGTGCAAATTTTACTCTGAATTGCTTACATTTACAGGTGTTGGTGCCATTATCCTGCCACGGGCTGTGTTATTCCTTTTCCATTCAGATCAATCTTTGATTCTGCAGTTTTTCAACCAAAATCAGACGTGGATTCATTGGACTCGAAGTTCTTGCAATGATATTTTTGTGAACATGCGATACAGCAAAAGATAATTTCGCAATTAATGGCATTCTAGAATGTTATTCATTACCTGATGAATTGGTTTGCAACAAAACATTCACGAGTATTGATTAGTCCCATTAACAATTAAGCGAATTCTCAATCTTTTCTCATCGATGATGATAACAAAAATGTTAAACAGCACCTTCGGTGCCTGAGGCAGCCATGGTTGCTGCGGCAAAGCATTTCTCCAAAGCCCATAAAGTCCGATTTGCTCAGGATTTGTTGGATGTCATAGCTGATCAATGCCTGTGTCATTCCAAGTATAAAATTCAGTTCTACTTCCCTGCCTTATTCAAGAACTAGTCAGATTCCACCAGAATTATTGAAACTTCTTAATTTTCCACTCAAACTACCAGAAATAACTACGCATTGTGGCAGCCAATGATTGCACGTAAGTCGATAATTTACAAAACAATAATACTGTGTCAGCTTCCTAACGAATATGCATATCTTAATACCAAAAATCATTGAAAAAAATCCCCTGCAGGCATGCAACGTGACACATTCATGCATCATATTTTACTTCGTTCTGTTAATTACGCATCCCATGTTAACTGTAGTTCAGCTTCCGGGTATACATTTGATAACGGATTTAGTGTTTACCTTCTTAAGACTCCAACCATTGTTGAAAGCAAGCATTAGATTTCCAGAGACAAGTCTTGCAAGGCTTGGGCCTTCAATAGTGTGTTGCTATCTCTGTTCACTTGCGAGTTTCTCTTGCCTTCTCCAAAATGACATTAATTCATTAAACTGCAGCAAACATAACATATGATTAGAAAAAGAAAGATAGAACAGCATCTCTCGAGAATAAATAGCAGCAGAAGTTTATAAAATTGGAAATACACTTGAACCAGACAGCAATGTGTGCCTTCTATGATCAGAGTGGGTGATGTATATTCTTTGACCTGTGATGAGTTTTCTGTTGCTTAGTCCGCGTAAGCTGGAGGTTGGTTCAGTTAACTGCTACACCCAATTCAATTGTTTATATTGTGCATATGCGTAGTTTGTAATAAAATTGTGCGTACAATGTAACAGCTTCAGAGTTCAGACAACAACTTCCGAGTGTCCATATTTTCTTTATTAATTATTATGAGAATAAATCCTACTACTTCTGGTTCAGGGGTTTCCACGCTTGAAAAAAAAAATATGGGGCGTATTGTCCAAATCATAGGCCCGGTACTAGATGTAGCCTTTCCGGTGGGCAAGATGCCGAATATTTATAATGCCCTAGTAGTGAAAGGTCGAGATACTGTTGGTTAACCAATTAATGTAACTTGTGAGATACAGCAATTATTAGGAAATAATCGCGTTAGAGCTGTAGCTATGAGTGCTACAGATGGTCTAACGAGAGGAATGGAAGTGATTGACACGGGAGCTATGTCAATTCCATTCCATATATGGAATGGATATCCACATACAAATATATGAAGAATATATTCTTTTATATTATCACTATGGGTGATAATATATTTTACTTTTAGAAATCTTGAAGGCTTTTGTTGATGCTGTACAAGAAGTTACTTCAGCACTAAATTCAATACAAGCAAGTATAATTTTAAGGGGAATATGATAATCACTTCTTACTGCTTTCTAATTGGCTGAATGCCACTAATGCATAATTGAATATTTGTAAAACACTTCAAATAGGAAAAGAATCATAGCTCCCAAGAAAGCTAACCGGTTTTCGTGCACTAATTTCTACGGATTGTGGATGCCAAGTTTGCCACAATTCGAAATGCCTGCTCATTGTTGTTGATGTTTCTGATATCTCATTTTTGCTTTCTTCTGATTCACAGGGCTCGAAGGAAAACTGAGATGAATCCATCTCCAGACTCACCTGCTGCTCCTTCAATTCTTGACGATGCTCTATTCTTTGTGAGGCTTTTGTCTGACACTTGAATATGACCTTGAACAATAACAAGGCCAAGAAGAGGATGCAAAATGCTGGAAACAGTACGAGTAAAGAAAGAAAGAGGAAGATCAGAGCAGGAATTATCCAAGGTAGAAGCAAGAGTCCTAATACCAGAGCAAGAAACAGCTTCAACAATAACAAGAAGGTGAAGTTATGCAGAAGAGTCATTGGCTAGCCAAAACAGAAGCTAAGCAAGAGACGAACATTGTTGTAAAGATCCCATGTTTTTCTTGGTCCATGTTTTGTGGGACTACAATCATAAATGATATGATTTGCAGCAGCTTTAGTGATATCAGTGTGAAAGGCCTGGAAAGATGAGTTTCTGAACAATAATTTGACACGTTGAAGAAATGCATCATCCGAACTTCGGAGACTGCACAAACTATTGTCAAATGCATCTGAAGCGCACATGACTTCGAAATCTCAGCGGATGGCATTGGATTACTAGAAAACAACCGGACACCAAGAAAACGTCCTCATCACATCGTACAAACTTTCGTCAACTTATTGCATGAATCACTTAAAAAAAAAAAAAAATCTAACAGGGTGAAGCTATGTTGTTTTTACAGAAAAGGGGTTAATGTCATCTTGCACCCTTCAACTAACTTTTGATTTTACTTTGATCCCTAAACTATAAATTAGAACTCTAATCCTTAAACTATACCATGATTCTTGATTTGATCCATAAACTTCATCCTTCCTCTAATTTTTAGAGTTTTTTGGCTATTATTTTGATATTTTTTGTACTCAGTTGACTAGTATTCTGTCAGTTTTATAGATTCCATTAATAATTGTCCTCAAGCGGAATAGTCTTCATAGAATGGAGACTAAAGTATCATAATTTATAATTTACAGACCAAATTAAGAACTAATATAATTGTAAGATGCAAAATGGAATTAACTCTCCAAAAAAATTGGAATGAAGTCGATAAGAAAGCAAGGACTGGATTTGTTAAATTTTATTTATTTTTTTCGGTTCTGATCTACAAACTGCTAGCTAGCTTCCTTTCGTTACAACACTTTCATGAAGAGATACTTGCAAGTTGTAGTATTTTCCCTCTTTTTAGCATAGTAGCATCTCAAAATTAGATCTAAGAAGTTGCAAAGTCTTTTTTTTTTTTTTTTGGTCCCGGGTCCTTAATGCTTGGCTCCTCATGCAATTTTAGTCTTTAAAGTTTTGACAAAAACAAACCTAGACCCTAATGTTTTGGATTTGAAGTATATTTAGGATGATAGATGGATTTTCCCAATTATTGACACAATTGCTAGCATGTTCATTATATTAAATTTTTTTAAAAAGCCCAAGCAAAAGAGAGGCTAACTATGAAAACAGAAATAACTCACGTAATGGCTCATAAGTACCTAACTAATCAACAACTTAAAAAATAAAAAATTGTTAAACAATAGACAAAAAATTAAGTGTTAGGTTTTTTGCTTGGGGGCAATGGAGATAGAGAGTGAAAATGAAACGGGGTACTCAAATTGGTTTCAATTTTGTAGTTTAACAAATTTCCCAATTTTATAGTTGCTTAATTAGCATGTAAATTATAAGCCCTTAATCTTGTAATTTAAAATTAGTCAAATTTCACTTTTTTATTTGTAGATTTAATTCAACGATTACATGACTACACGTGACCAAATTTTGTAAAATTGGAAAAAATTTTCAAATGTTTTAAATCCATTTTAATAGATATATTTTGAATTAAATTTGTTCTTGCTAAAATATTAGAGACTAAAACTGGACAAATACTAAACATTGGTGATCAAATTTGTTTTTTACTAAAGCTACATGAGTGTTAAAATGTTGTAGACTAAAACTTGCACTTTTCCTTGAAAATATTGCATGTTTTTGCTCCATCCTCCAAATAGGATCCACTAAGAAATAGAGGGAGCCAAAAAAAAGAAACGAAAAGAAATTTTGTTGGCTAAATGAATCACATGACTCACGAGAGCTTCACTATCATTTATTATTTATTTTTTTAATTTTAAATCGGAGCAGTTAATTGCATTTCCATTTATAGACTTTCTTTTTATTTATTACGAGTACTTTTGGTGGTTATATGCTAATTAACAGAACAAAATACACGTAAGGAAGTAAATACTGGACTGTGATTGTGTGAATTTTTACTAGTAGTAAAAATATATTATATTTGTGCAAACAAAAAAGAAAAAAGTGGAAAAAACCCTTTATAAAAATAAATGGAAAAAAAGGTGAAATTAAAAAACCAGCCCATTTCTGTCCTGTACTGTGGTCGCCGTGCCAAAGCAAAAGCCGGTGCGGTAGTTAGTGCTACGGCCATACACACTTACCGGAGCAGTGGACACCACTTCACCCAAATTTCTTGAACCCACTTGCCAAAATTAGTCAAATTCTCCCCCAAAGCTTCAAACTTTACCATAAAGAAGTAAATTTTTTTTGCCCCTCCCTGGTTATAGTTTTTTTTTTTTTTTGGGTTTAGTTCAGCCGATATTTTTGTCTAGATCTCTTCTCATCATTTCTGTTATAGCACTTGATTGCATAGATTTTGTGGTTTGCTTAATTTATGGGTTTTATGCACAGAATTAGCTTGTAAAAATTGAATCTTGGGAAAAAATAGTATGAAATCTGGGAAGGGTCATCAGGAAGAGGAAGAAGAGGAGGAGGAAGATTTTGGTGGCAAAAAAGACACCCCACCTCCCCAAAATAATCCCAAAGGTGAACTTTTTATTTTTATTTTTATTTTTTTCCTTTTTTTCCAATACATATATGGGTAAGTAATTTTTGATGGTGGCCCTTTAATTGTTCTAGTCTAGTTTGAGGAGCATTTGTATTTGATTTTAGTGCAGCTTTTGATAGATTGGCCCTTTCAATAACTGGATTACTGGGATTTGTTGAGAAAAGAAGTGACAATTGGCTGTTTTTGGAGCCTTCAAAATTATGACATTTTTTCTTTTTTGGATGAATTGGTGGGAGTAGATGGGAAGAACAGTGATAAGGCAAATGCAATGAGGTCGAAGCATTCAGTAACAGAGCAGCGAAGAAGAAGCAAGATTAATGAGAGGTATACTATATTTGGTGGCGTTTTATTATTGTTAATCATGTATCTGTTTATTGTTTAGTAGTTAATTGGATGAGTTTTAGTTGAGTGAAGTATAGCTGTAATGATCAGTTTCATGAAATCTTTGAGTCCTTGTTGGTGTATTTTTGAATTAGTTATGATACTTTTCCGAAGACTGTGTCTTTAAAGGCCAGTGTTTTTTGTGGCTACAGAGTGATAAAGTATCCAAGCTGCTTGATTTATTGTAGTCAATCTTATTTCACGTAATCCTTTCATTGTCAAAAGAAGATGCAAGAATTTGAGCTTTAGTAAGATGCCTTTCTTTTGCTTTACTGTAATGCACGGTGCTCATGAGACTCATTGAGGACTTTTTGAATAGATAGGAAGGCTAGAGAACATTCAACTTCCAATAGAGATGAACTCTTTCTTATTACATCTTTTAAGCCCTTTTATTGCTTGAAGATGGAGGTGTTTTTGTGATAACTTGGTCAGGGATGGAGAGGGGGGGAAAAAATCTAGGCTCCAGTCAATAAAAAATGGATAATATGTAGCATGTCTTTCTGTTCCCACATTGTTTCCTTCTCTCTCTCAAGTCCCTGTAAAGGAAATATGGTGTCCTTTCTTGGTCTTATCATTTCAGGATAATCTGTTCTTGTAGTTATTGCAGTCCACGTGTAGCACAATAGTGGGACGCTTTTCTGTCGTTTCTTCTCAAAATTCCTTGTATAAATAAAGATACATTTCACTGAAGTTGAAAAGCTATTGAAATGCTAAGCTCCGTGAGTAAGTCAGCAGTATTGTGTGTTTTAAGAAGGGCTAGATATGTGGGCCATAGCTTCGAAATTGTGGAATCTTTGCATATATGTCAAATACAGAATGTTGCAAGTCAAAGAAGAACTCTACTTTGTCTACAATTCTGCTTGGGTTCTTTTCCTACTCACGAGTTTTCCAGCTTTTGGAGTGGATGTTTGGGATTCGTGTGGATTACGCTGTTGAATCCTTAACCTGGGAAGTGGAACCGTGTCACATAGTGGTGTCTTATCTTCTCATTAAAAAATTGATTAGGAGGCTGTGGAATGTAAATCTTTGGATTAATGCAATTCCTTTTTGGTTAATAATCAGCCTCTGCTAGGAATTGCCTCCAGTATTATATTAGTTCAAGTAGTACCTAGCAGCAGGGTTGGACAAGCAGGAAGAGGAACTGGCAGAGATGCAAGTACAGAAATAGAGTGTTAACAGGATTCATCCGATATTAGTTTAAAGCTCCTATAATATTCAAAGGTTTATCTACTTTGATTAGTCACAGCTGCTCTATGTGTGAAATGAGACAAGTTATCTGAAGGCATCAGAATCGTGGAGTTTTTGGATTTGTGTGTATCTTGACATTTACATCTGTACTTGCGGCACTCGGTTTCCTGGCCATTATAGTTCTTGTAACTTGTGTAGCTCTTGTTTTCTTTTAATGTTCGGTTTTCATCATGAGAAATAGACTTGGTCTTTCCTGTGTTAATGGTGGGTGCAATAATTGTGAGCATGTGAGTAGCTTATATTTACTGCTTTGATCTGATTTTGCTATTGTTACTTAAGTTACCATCAAGAAATTATTGGTCGGCTGTCTTTAGAAGGGAAATTTACTCCTTTTTCTTCTGAAACCCTGTGGCTTGTTGTTCTGTTAACCAAGTAGCAGTTAAATTTGAAGTTACACGTGGTGCCTAAATATCAAATATCACTGTCTGCCAAGTGACATTCGTCTATCCAATACTGCTATTGTCTTGATGTGATGCCAATAATTTCCTTCCCTAATAAATCAAACTTTTCAACGTGTCATGTTGTTCGTGCTAGACTTGTCTAGGGAATTGTGAAGTTTAGGAAATTATTTGGGTTATGTATGACGTTCACATGGGTCTATAAGACTTCACAGCTTCTGGAGATTCTTTTGGAATAAAATGAATTATGATAGGAAATTGAGAGGAATAGACTTTTAATGTTCAGGAAACCCATATCGAAAATTAAGTCTTTCTTCCAATAATTAAATTTTATTTTCTTTCCCAGATTTCAGATTTTGAGAGAGCTGATACCCCATAGTGATCAAAAGCGAGATACTGCATCTTTCCTATTGGAGGTACATCAGTTGATCAAAATAAGTTGTTACAATTGCCTCCTTGTCTCTTCAATGGTCAATTTACTGTAGGTTGGCTGATTGTCTGTCTGTGTACAGGTGATCCAGTATGTCCAATATCTACAGGAAAAGGTTCAAAAATATGAAGGATCGTATCAGGCTTGGAGCTCAGAGCCCACAAAGCTGATGCCCTGGGTAAAACGTTGATATCTAGCTTATGAATGAATTTTGTCATTTTACCCATGCAAGCCATCTTTGCTGACTATATAAACATGTATTCCACTTGGCTGGATCATGCAAGATATGTACTAATTGGTTTTCCTTTATGGTTATTAATTTGTTTCTCTGTCCATTTCCACAATTACACACCAAACTATCACTAGTAAGATCCATTCTGCTCTTAAACTTTAACTGATATAGTTTGGCTGTTACTATCAATTTCATTAATGTTCCATGGCTTATTTGGGGATTCTTGGAACACTAATCTAGTTTTTGCTTCAATGTTCCTTCCCTTCTCTCTTGCTATTCTTACATGCCTATTGCTGTATCCTTCCGCCGTCCATTTCCCCATATCTTCCTTGGCAATAACAACATATTCTCTGACACCAAAAAAAAGCAAGATTTTTGGATATCCATAGAGGAACTTCATGTTGCTGTCGTAATAAGAAAGCTGCATTTTGGTTTCCATTTGTGTTTTGATGCATATCTTCACTGACTAAGTTTTTATGGCATTTACTTGAAATAGAGGAACAGTCATTGGCGCACACAGAATTTTGTCAGCCATCCACAAACAATAAAAAATGGCTCTGGTTCTGGTCCACTGTTTTCTGGACGGTTAGAGGACAACAATATCACCGTATCTTCAACTGTGCAACCAAGTCAACAAAATCAAATTGAATCTGACCTTGGGAGGGATGTTACCTCTAAGACCATTGATCAGCAAACTGAACTGCCAAGCCAGACAATGCCTGTGCCAATGCCTTTGCAGGCAACCATGCCAGTCCCGATCCAGAATGATGCCTTCTCCCACGCCCAACCTAGGCCAGCTCCTGCTGCACAGTCTTCTGACTGTCCTATGACTGATGATACTCTAAACCATCCGGAGGGCTTAACTATTGAAGGGGGCACAATTAGCATCTCAAGCATATATTCGCAAGGGTGAGTGGTTTTACAGTTGTATATTGGTTTTAATGCTATGGATTGGCACCTGGTGTTTTATGTCAATTAACTTTTGTGGCTATTGTTACTGTCTCTGTTGCGTAATTTCAAATTATGTTCTTACCCAGAATTCTCAATAGATGCCGTTAATCCTGACTTTCCTTTATGCTTTGAGGCAGGCATTTAAGAATAAGTATGTTTCATTGTTTGATGGTGCATCATGAAATGTGTGGCTAGAACCTTTGACAAATGTCATGTATTCATTAAAGTTTTACTTGCCATCTCCTAAATTTGCTTTAAAATGTGGTCACAATGCAAATATATAATTATGTACCCATTTCCTTCTTTGGGTTGGGAGGGATGTTTGGAAGGAGGTTTGCAGGGAGAGAGATTGTCTGCAATTATGTATTATCAGTCAAGTGCTTAGAGACTTTGTAGTGTTCTGGCCTGATTGCTAAGAAGAGGACAGCTTGTGGCGGTGGTTTCAATATTAGAGATTTTTATATAAGTATTTAAGTAGGATTTATTGTTTTTATGGCTTTGCTTTTGCATGCATAATATTTGTGCTGACTGACTTGGTTTTTGTAGGTTTCTCTATGTAGTGTCTTATGTCTGGACATTAGGAGCTTAAAATCAGTTGTTTTGTGCTTTATTCAATTCTTTCTTTCTTTTTGTACCTCTCTACTAGGTTTCTCTCTATCCTTTGTGCAGTGATTGGATGTTTAGCAGAAGATAGTCCAGTATAGATTAATGTTCTTCTGTCAATAGATTTAGGAAACCTTTTTGTAGGTTGTGATTAGATTACCCTTATTCATTTATTCTTTTCCAGCTACTTGTGACAATATTTTAGCTAACCTTGCTTTGCAATTGTTTCTAATCAGGTTGCTTAACACATTGACGCAAGCATTGCAGACTGCTGGAGTGGATCTATCTCAGGCCACTGTCTCGGTGCAGATTAATCTAGGAAACCAAGCAAACAGAGGACTGGCTCCTGGGATTTCTGTTACTAAAGTAATGACATTTTAACAGTTCTCAGTGTCTAGGGGGGGAAAAAAGAGTACTCGGCTTCTTGGATTGCAGTTGGTGACTTCTCTATTCTATGCTAATTTCATTCCTTGAATTATACTTCAGGATCATGAGCGTCCTACACCTTCTGGTGATCAATCAGCGGGGCAATATCGGGATGCAAGCAACGGTGAAGACTTAAATCAAGCCCAAAAGAGGCTGAAAAGGTGACTATCCATGCTTTCCGAGTCAATGTGCCTGGCTCAGTTTTGTCTCATCCGATGGGGAAAAAGCTAGTTGAATGTAAATGCTGCAATTCTCATATTGATCTGTGGGCTTTAGGCTATTCTGCTTGCTTGTCTATATGCTGCGCCTTCTCGACTTTCTGCCTGGAGTGATTCACATTTGTTCCTTTGTTGGAAACATTTGTTCCGATCAGAGTGATTCACAAGGTTCATCGATTGGCAATCTTAAGATTCGGCTTTCAAACAGATGGTTTATCTCTGTACAAATTTTCTGGTGATCATTAGATGCCTGGCACTGCCACACCAATTTATTTATTTATTTTTTCCCTTTTTCCCCATCTGAAATGCAAAACGACCTTGTTCAAAAACACACTTCATTATTTGCCCAACCACCCCTTTCACCTTTGCCTGCGGACTAAAGAATCCACCCTCCAGAAAACTACTGCATGTGGCCATTAATGAGCAAGGGCACCAAGTATCCATTTGTTTGTAGTGCCATGATACCTGTTAGGCATAATTTATGCTGCAGTCTACGCATTGAGGAAAATGTCATTCTATGCCTAAACCTTTTTAATTTCATTAAACTGATGGGCCTGAAAGAAGGCAGAGATATGGTACAAAAGCTTTCGCGCAGACTCTCCTCAGTTACTTGCAGGTGGTTGCCAGAAATAGCCTTGGAGCCCTCGAACGTTCTTGCCTTCATTGTTGTGTTTTATCGTTTGTGTTCTGGCAACTTGGTAGAGTCCGTATGATCAACAGGGGACGGTGATTGTGAATATCCCACAATGAATTGTATGAACAACACAACACGGATGCATTTTGTAAATCGAGCAAAAGTACCATATTGTTGCGGATAGGGAGCTAACAGTTAACTGACATCAGCGCAGAGAGCTTACGCTAAAACTTTCCTAGGACACTCTTTCCTCCCTCTCCTACGATAAACGATCATGACCAATGCATGTTCCAACAGTTTTCTATCTCTAAGCGGCAGATGTTTGGCATTTTCATCACCCACAAGTACTCAGGACTTTCAACAGAAAAGCATATTCATAAGCCGTTTCCTCACAATGACCAAAACGGCCACCTTCATCAAAATGTCCTCCACTCATATTACTCCTCAGAATGACTGAAGAAGAACAAGTTGAACACGTGACATCCCGTATCCTGGCCACCCATTTGGCTGCTTCCCAAACACCAACCCTTGAGTAAACAATTTCAGGATCATTGTTTAAGATAGATGAACGCAAAGGCATTATATGTGCATACAAATGAAGATGATTGAAGATCATTTTTTAGGCAAGTGGCTCATTGTGTGCTAAGAATTTAAGCATAACATTCAGACACAAATAAATAGGCAGACAAAAATTGAGGACATGAATTTAAAGGCACAAAGTCATGTAGAGAAGAATTATACGAAAGGAAGTTTCTGATACACACTTACCTTGAGTCGTTAAATGAGGATCTAAGAAGCATTGCAGGATAGCAAAATCCTTGACGGATATTATCATAAGGAGAAACTTTCAGGATGTTGTGAAAATGGGACTCTATCTGTGGATTCCCAAACTCCTCGTAGTCCAGTACAGTGAGCGGCAAATCAGTGTCCAACAATGTGTTGCACACGTCAAGAAAGGGCACCTGATACATGTATTATACACATCACTTTTCCCAACCAGCTTATCACTGAAACATTAATAGAACAACTATAAAATCTAAGTCTTTCGCTTGACCCCGGCTAAAAGAATTAACAAGAATATTGACCTTTTGTATTCATAATTAATAATATAATGGGGTTTTTATTTGATTTCCCAAGTTATAGAAGTCGATCATGGACTTTGAAACTCACTGTAATCTTTCTTCTTCATTTTTTTTTCTACGCTAAACTCTAGCAGTTCTCTTGCTCCTGATTTAGGTCTTCCCAATGCCTTCCCAACCTCACCAAGCCTCCCCTCTATTTATTCTCCTTATTTCTCAACTACAAAGACCCATAAAGAGAAACCTATCTACAACAAAGCCATGTCTAGTTGTTTCACACTTTATACACAAGTTGCAAGGAATCAAAAGGCAACATTCAAAAAGATGAAGACAAACCCAAAAAATCGAAGAGAAAAGCATCTGAAGCAAAGCCATGTTTCACTGTCTTAAACTTTGCAACAAGTCCCAATGAAATATTGTGCACATGAGCAGCATAAGAAAGGAAAAAACTAAAAAGTATCAACATGTTTGCAAGGAATCCTCTTTAAGCCATAAAGGGAATGAGTATTTGATAATTTAAGAATGGAAGTTGATTTCTTAGAAGTAGACTTTAATGTTGACTTCTTTAAAGATCAACTTTTAAGTTCTTGGAAGCCCAATAAAAGCAATAACTATTGTTTAATTAGAAAAACAATGAACAATTTTGGCATAAATAACCCAAAAATTTGGGATTATTCCCAATTTTTGGCCATGAAAATCAATTATTCCCAGGCCAAAAACAATCTAGAAAATACAAATGGTTGTATTACAGGAAGCGTTCAATAGACATTTGAACCAGTAGTGTCATGGGGAGAAAGATCAACTTGCAACATTTCTTAAAAGGGCGTGACACTATAGCTTTCTGGCCTTTCTTCTTTCTTTTCTTACTTCTTTCTTCATCTAACATCATGTTTTCCTTAATTGAGTAGCAGCTTGTTGTAGAATCAACAAATGAATCTTTATCTTTAGAGTAATTTTTGATATTTTAATCATTAGCATATCAATTTAATTGTGTTCCCTTATCCAATCGTCTTTCATGATGATGTTTCAGCGCCACATCCACTTTGATCTCCCAGCAAAACATTTGCATGAAAGAAGTAGAATAGAACAAAAGATATCCAATCATTACTGTACCAGGTAAGATCACGAACAAAGGCATATTTTCTAAGTGCCTACCTTCAATATGGCAGCTCGAAATAGATTTGGATGCATATTCATGGCTGCACCCAGAAGAAAACATCCAGCACTGTGAGCAACAGCACTAAGTTGCTGTTTGTGAATATAGCCCTCATTAATTAGGTATTTGCCACATGAAACAAAATCGCATATCGAGTTTAACTTGTGCAATCCACTGCCGGAGCTATGCCATGAAGAATCAGCACCAGCACCACCCCTGCCGTCAAAACACGACAGTCAAGTGATACACGAGCATACTACCATTAATTTAATATTTCCTCAGAACTGAATAATATGAGATGAGTTGCTGATTTAAAGAGAAATCACAGAACCACTGTGGTGAATGAAGAGTTAACAGTTTAGAGAGATCTAGAAAGTCTTTGTTTGCTGGCACTGTTATATTTCTTGCTTCAGTGAGTTGCTCATGAGGTTACAGTCCTCTAGCATCAAATGCTCTTCCAGGATTAATATAACTACCACATGCTCTGGTCAGCACATAAATAGCTAAATTTTCCTTAGCATGTTCATCTGGAAAAATGAAAGCAAGCACATTGACACACTTACAATCTGTTCTTCAGGTTACATGGAAACTACAAACTATATTTCCAACCTTAAATTTTAGGGTCAGGAAAAGAATGTAGCTTTTGTCACAAATGACAAGCATCATCATAACATGAAAACTCAAATCCTGGTAAATAAGAATCATGAAGGTAACTTCTGTTAAAGGAAAGAAACTTTTATGCAAAAGTCTCCCTTGTATCATTTCAAATATTAGAATACAAATATCTTAGTTCTTATCTATTTACCTTACATCAGCAAATGCAATCACCCAGCCACGATCGAGTAAGCTCAACCGACCTGCACACCAGCTTTTATCAAGAAGTTCCCCATACGCTCCATAGCCATGTAAAAGCCCTGGAGATTGACCTTTTCTATGAAGCTCTTTAGAATACAAGATAGTCAAGGGAACTCTGACACCATCATGTGAAATAACTTCTTTTTTCTCACAAAAGTACATATCAGAGAAGTCTTTCAATCCTGATACTTCATTTTTATGACCATTTGTTTGTGCCTCACACTGCAGGTCCTGAATCTCGTTTGCTCTTATAATTTTGCGGCGTTTAGTGCTGGAACAAATATTAGACAACCCGTCTTGCTGCACAAGAATGTGCGAATTTCTCGACATGTCATAGTCGACAATAACATCAGGCATCTGGAATTCAAAAGGGAAGATGAGAAGCTCATGCTTAACGCCTTCTACTTGGGTTTGCTACATCAGCAGAATTTCTAATTTCCACCCACCAATATTCTGTCTGAAGTGTCTTCAAGTTCAATTGTCAAAAGATAAACCAGTGGTACTGAGAAAAGCATAAAATAGGAGGAGAAAGAAAATAAACATTTAACATCATTCATTTTGATTAAAAATTCCACCATGCAGTTTAATTAAACTGCTACCTCAACCCCAAGAACTCCCCCCCCCCAGTGACCCCCAAAAAAAGAAAACAAATAGGGAAGGGCTTCAAAAATGCAAATGAAGACAAAAGGATGTATAGAGCTTTCTCAATCAGGTGTTAACCAAATTATCTGATCTCAAAAAGAGACCCAGAATAAAGAACGGCGAATATGATGGAGAGAAACACAAGGCACTTGCACATATCTAGTAAAAAATAAACTATTGAATGAGCAATAACACCAGACTTCAAACAGCAAACTATAGAAATTGAAACATTGCATATTTATGGACTTGGATGTCATGCCTGTTATTCAACTTAAGCACCACAAAGTGAGACTTCTAGGACCCACTGATTTAATTTAAGCATAAGTTAAAGTCTGAAAACAATACTCAGGTAAAATTAGCAAAATAACATGTGTAATTTATTTTCTCTTCTTGATATTTTATGACTATATGAATAAATGCTTTTGGCAGTCGAATCAAGAAAATGATATTCTGCTAGACAAAAGATCTATAACCCACTATAGAATAACATGAAGATACATATCAATGAAAAGAGATAAAAGAAGTGTGGGAAAGAACAAACAAATTAAAGCTAGTCGGTACAGCTATAGATGTCATCAGTAAGGGGTGTTCAACATCATACCACAGGAGAAGAAAGCACAACACGATAGACTGAACTCATGAAATCATGATTTGAACCAGGAGATATTGTACACATATTTGAAGGCAGAGGGAAAAACCATGCATGAAGATCATCAATCTTCAATTTTGCCTGCAATCAAACAGAAAAATCATCTTTAGATATATTTATCAACACTACTAAAGATAGTTATTTCTTGACAAAGTGATAGTGAACCAAGAATCCAAGTGAACCATGAATGAGGAAAACACAAGAAAAAACATAAATGAGTAAGTTTTTAAAAGATTTTCTCACTACAAAGTCAGATCTTGAAACCCACACCAGGGACCAATAAATGAATCCCTGATTCAGTAAGTAGGAAGGCTTAATCAGATGCATCCAGCTTTCACAGTCTGAGGGTCATTACAAATAAAAGTACAAACTCCAAAGTGAAATGACAATTCACAAGAAATTGAAATCTTAAACCTCCTCTTATGAGAGATTGGAGTTCTTTGTGTTGTGTCTCACAAGAATTCAGGTAAGATCTTAGCAAAAGGTAAACAATATCTAAAAGATGCATGTGAGCCATGTCTATTAAGTTTTACTGTATCTACACAAATTAAGTGTCCTTTTATAGCAGGAGAAAAGATCTCACAGGCCTGATACTGAAGCGCTTGAAAAGAACAATATAGCAGAATCAAATCTCCTTTGGTGCAAATACAATACAGGAATATGATACAATACAGGAATATGAAAAACATCAACAAAACCAAATAAATGTCACAGAAACAAGTAAAACACACCATACAAGGATGCATGATATTATCCGATTAGGTATCCAGTCTAACTGCATTTCAATGTAATCTCAGCTTTTAGAGTACCAAGTTAAGAGCATACATTTTTTGTCTTAATTAGCCAAATGGAAATCCAGTGATATATTCCACTTAAGGACATAAGGTAATTCTTACATTCCTTTTGCTAAGTTAAAATGAGTAGAAAAATTGCATACATTCAGACCTCCATTCATAGGCAAATGAAATGGAGTAGAGGCTCTACCTTACAGTCAGACAGTATAGCCATCTTGATTGAACATATAGACGAAGATCCCTCCTTGTTAAGGAACAGAACCAGATGTTCATTGAAGATGTCCATATCTAGAAAGCACATATCTTCATCCGGAAGAATGATAGGCTGATAAGGAAGAACAAATAAATTCAGGAAATCAAAAATGTAAATCAAGTATATTCTGCACTAAAAATTTTCACATGAAAGTTCCAGTTTGTGACACAACAAGAGAAAGCATGGCTAAGCGCAGCATACTGAAACGCTAAACTGGTATTTTCGGGCGCAAGTATGCCCTCAAGAATTAACCCAATCCACCTATATAAATGAATCTAGCTTGCCTATGACTAGCAAAAGGAAATCCTGGAATTGAAAGTATGATACTCTCCACTAAGGATTACCTGCAAATTTGTTGAGTGCAAATTGTCAGCTCTGCACCTACCCAAGTAGTAATTTCCAGAGTCAGGTAACTCATCCTTCCTTAATGAAGCATTAGTTAGAACATAGAAGAAGCCACCATGATGTTCCAGAAAGTACTGCACACCAGAGACACGCTCACAAAATCTTAAAATCCCAGATTTTGGATTGAATGCATCTACAACATAAACCTGCAATGGGATGACCAAGGTGCAAAATAAATGAGCAAGAGCTTGTCTAAATGCAGTTGAAATGAATGAAGTAAAAATGATACAAACAAGTTCCTTCCTCAGATGAAGTCCTTGAGTTAGAATTCACAGTTATAAACTTCCCATCCTTTGTGCTTGTTATATCCACACAGTATCTGGAATCACTTTCGACAAATATTGGGATATTATTGTCCACGGAATCTGATCCCACTTTCATGCATTGTACACTAATAACAGAATATATAGGTAAGACTACATAATGATATTAAGTTCAAGGCTGAAGAAACACGTATAGGAATTTGCCTGTATGGCCTTTGGTTCTGGTCACATAATGTGTAGAATAAGGTACAGCCATCTTGCGCCCATGCCAAGCTAACAACCCCCTCAACTCTGTGATTCGAAAGAACAAAGTTTCTTTGAAGGTCCTTGATTTGAAGCATGAATCGCTCGTTGCCAGTTATATCAAGTGTATATGCAAGATATCTGTTGTCCGGCGATACTCGACACGTACCCACATGTACGTACCCTGTATGAGCAAAAGCAACATAAGAGTCAAAAGGACGCATAACGAAATATTTTGCCAATAAGAAAGGAAATGTATGTTAGAAAACCGTAATTCTGAGCAATATGAAATCCTTAAGATCTATCAGAAAAGTAGACATATAAAGTTACCATAAAGCTCAGCAATTTCATTCCAATCTAGCAAAATTTCTTCCTCCCAAAATCCTTTGCTCATGTAGTTGACAACTCTCTTCATCCAACCTTTCCCATCATTAGCCAACTTCCTACATAAAACTGGATACTCCTTTCCCTCTGGAATATACTGGTAGTACAACCTGATGAACCCCATAAGAAAGTTTTTCAACTCAACATTTAAGGACCCACTAGATTCTGGTCATATAAAAAGAAGAAGGATGCATAAACACAATATAATATGGATGCATAAACACAATATAATAAACCTTCAACATAGAAAGTCACCTTAGGCAGAGAGTCAACAACTTAAAAAAAAATGCTATCTTTAACTAAGACACAGAAGGATACAAGATGAAGGCTAACCAATATTCAGCTCCTTCAACAATATATACGAGCCATTACTGGAAAAAAATTAATAATAATAAGGTAAGAGCTTATGAAAAATGGAATATCTCGAAAGCCCAAAAGGATTTAGGATCTAGTTCTTCCCAGCTTTTCTCCTGCATGCCATGAAGTTGATTCCATGCATCAGGAGTTGTAAGAAAATGAAGCAATTTTGACATTTGGTCAATGCTTACTACTTTTAAAATCCCAACATTCATAAACCCAAAAAAAAAAAAAAATGCCCCGCAGACAGACCGGGGTAAATGATCCTAACCGAGTCAAGCACCATACAGTTCTACTAGTGACTTTATTTTTCTAACAAACTTAAAATCGTGTTTAAACTTGGCTTCGTAACTATGTAAAATGAAGTAAAACGAGCTTTCAACAAGTTGAAATCTTGTCGAGCTCAAGTAGGTTGATTTATCACATGTAACATCGGAAATGTTAGTCTTATTGAGCCGAGCTCAAATTGAGCCTGAAAAGCTAGAATCTTGTATAGACCCATTCCATTAGTTGACAAACCAATCCACTCTTGAACAAGTTCTCATCAAGTGGAGCTCGAGTCAATGTGAGAAGCTTGATCCTCCTTTCATCCCTCCAAACACATATACACACTCTTTAAAATTGGCTTACGCCTTCCCACATTAAACTCAACACATTCATGAAGGTAAATTTTCACACACTAGCATCCAACTACACCTATTCATGCACGATTATTACGAATATATAAATCAATATAAGTTAAAAAAAACGAGATGGGATTCGAGCAAAAGGGAATACCAATCTCCCCATCGCTCGGGAGGGGTAGAAATCTTGGAGGGCGTTCTACTTATCATCTCAGAAAAAAGGGTTCTTTGCAATTCTTCCGTATCTTTCATAAAAGCATCAGCATAAGAGTTTTCTTGATGAAGGTAGTTGATGAAATCCGGGTCGTTGGTATTGGACATCCAATGGTAGGGGTCTTGCCACGACAGTCCATGAGCAGAGACCGTGAAAGGTACTTTCTTTGGGACCGGAGGGGCCTGAGGTGGGCTGAACGAATGGTGGTTCTTGCAGAAGGTGGAGAAGAGTGAAGAAAACGAGGATGAAATGGAGAATAGTTGCAAGTTGAGGGGCAAATGGGTCTTTGTGATTCTGCTTCTGGTGGCTGATAAGAGCGCTGCAGAAGCCATAGACGGCGGTGGCGAGTGGGGACTGGAGAGGGGTGCTTTCAGTACGAGTCTAACAGTTTTGACTGCCGCAGGATGGAGCTGAAAGGTATTATTTGTAATTACTATTTGGTCCATAAGACTTTAAGCTACTTTCAATTATGTCCCCATGGTGGATCTTCGACGAGACTTTGACTCAAGTTTAGCAATTAATTAGTATTCAAAATTAGTACTAATTCAAAAAAAGTTTTTACAAAAGATATTAGATTATTTCATTCCACGAGATCTGCACTAATTAGTGGTAATTCAATTTTGAACAAGCTCTATATCCTAGACCTAAATCGAGTTTATAGTTTTCTTCCTAACCTTTTAATTTTTTGGGTCTAGTTGCGTATGAATGTGAAGCATTCCTTCATGGATTGAGCATTTGTTTATTTGTTCACAATTGCAACCATGTATACAGCCACGTTTTTTTTTTTTTTTGAATATGTTTAAATCCCTTGTTGTTTCTTTTTTCTTTTTTCTTTTTTCTTTGTCTAATTGCTAGAACCATTTATATTAAATGGATATGAGCCACAACACTTGAGATTTTTCTGTTGATTTCTTCTGTTTTGGAAGATGTTTTTGGTCCTTTGTGTTCTGTTTGATATGTGCTCTTTTTTCCACATCAGGAAGAAGTATAATAAAATTAGGATTAAGTTGGGCAAATTATGCAGTTCATTTGCACACTGATAGTGGGATGGAAATCTTTATTCCCTCTGTTGATAACACAGATTGTGTAAGAAATACTTAGGCTTTTGCCTCACACATTGTAAATACTTTTATCCCCAGAAATTGGGCACCTCATGAACTGAGAAATACGTTTAATTTGAAGATTTAAGTCTCCTCTTAACTCTCCATATTTGGATAACAAAAACTCGTTAAAAATTTTCAAACTTCCTGCCAATAATGTGGAATATGGTCCAAAAATGGTCCAAAGAGACTTACTGATCCCCAGCAGAATCTGTCAAAAAATTAAGATCTTATTTGGATTATCATTTTTTCTCAAAAAGTTTTTACATTGTTCTTAAACTAATTTTCTAATTATCGTTTTACTTCACATACATCAAATCGCTATAATAAATTTTTCTGCAACATCTCTACAAACCTTTCAAATCGCTAAGTGAAAGGTTTTCTATTAGTAGATTCCTTCACATATTTAGGTAATGATCCACGTGTTAAATGCGTCACAAGCAACCGCTAGGGCGTAGTCCTAAACAGGTTTTTCATGAACAAAACCGAAATGTAGCTCCAAGAGTCGAACTAGCTGGTTTGGTCCTTGTGGCAACTTGCTAAGGACTTGACCGACGTGGTTCAATTGCAGCTGGCAAGGATGATATAAGTTATCTTGAGCTTCGATTTTTTCCCCCCGAAATGCTGAAGAGAAGAGAAAGATACACACAAATATCTTTAAATTTTATTTGGGTATTTTTATAATTTTTTTAAACCTCCCCTACCACACAATCAGCCACCACCCCTTCCACAAGCAGCATGACCACTGTATACCCCCACCCCTCCCCTCCCATGTCAATCTGGATTAATAGCATATACCCCCAGAACTCAGGAGCAGTCACACTTAACCCCCTCCATCCCCCCCCACCAACAAAAGACCTTAAATTATATACTTTGTCAATATGGGTTAATAACACACACGTTATTTTCCTCAACCTTGAATATATACACCTTATCCTCCATAAAAACGAGCTGAAGTTAAAAACCCTAATTTGACTAATATGGATGTTATTTCCTCTATAATATGTAAGTTTTATCTTTTTGTTGTACATCTAAACTTTTGCATCATGAACAATGTTGACTCTTGAAAGCTTATAGTGTTTGTCTTCTTTCACAACCCTAATTTGACTCTAAATTTCTCAGTGTGATAGTGTATTCAATTGGTAAATTGAATGATACTGATGGCTCAATTAATCTAAAACCCTTTTCTTTCTTTGCTTATCAGTGATTACCATAACCAAAGGGAAATAGGATATTTAACTTGAGGAAGCCCAGCTAGAAAGCAACAATTGTACATTAACAAAAGCCTGACCATCAAAATACATTAACATCATGAAATTTTTCAAGATGCTTCGGCTGTCAAATTCGCCTACACATACTTGGTTCTAGTAAAATGGTTGAAAGATGTAAATTTATATTTGACCATTTAAGTTTACAACTCGATTCAAGTTGAATCCTAATAAATGGACATGGAAGGAATTTTGGATCCAAAAATATGGACTGGATTTGGGTCCTATTTAGGACTGGATTATCCGATCCATTGATAGCCCTAATTAAATGACAAAAGTGTACAGTAATTTAACTTATGTTTAATTCTTTTAAAAAATTGAATCATACCAAGGACTCCATGCAACCACAATTAATTTCTCTGCTGATCATCATCACCACCAAAAAGCGGTGTAAGATTTTTCCTTGAGGGATTTGAAAGCCCTTATATACTTTATATATAGAGCAATTAATTTGCTGTGTGACAAAATGATGACCATGACATTAGTACGAATCCTTTCAAGAAGTCTGAAATCTTAGCGGGCACTTGTCAATTTCCCTACCCCCTTGTACTGGGTTTTAACAAATATTTTGGGTGAAGCAACCTTCTCAGGTTTGCATACCTTGATGCGCATAATGTACGGCATGTTGGGATTTTATGTACATCGAGGCCGAGCACAATGGGAACCCCACTCCCTCCTCCAAATTTTTGCTACGTTTCCAACAAATGCTGTGTATCTATCTCATGGGTCGGTTGGATTTGCACCAAATACAAGCAACCATTGTTCGAGATTTGCGAGAGCATGCACATTGATTTCCCAAAATTGTAATGGAATTTGAACTATTCCTTTGACTGCTTTAAAGTAATGAAATAGTCGAGAACAATAAAACACATCATCCGTGGAACTAAGTGAAACAAAAACAAAACAAAAAAAAAGTTAGTAGTACATCATCAAAAAAGCACAAAGCTCCCCTCTCAGGGGCTTAGTTAGTAGCAAAAGTTGGAGTTATCTACTGGCTCGTGTCGGCCATCTTAAAGCTACAAGACAAAAAATTCCTCATTTCCCTAATTGCGATGAAACCCTGTTTCCAAAACTGAATGCCAAAAAGAAAGCTTGCTTTCTCTTCTGATGTATTTTTGCAATTAAATATTATAGTTAATTTTCGTGATATCACCCCATGTTTCATGGAGCCGCCGGGACAAACTTGTTATGTATGGGACGTCTTCTTCTCACAGGCATATAATCCATGGTAAAGAATTGTGAAGCGTCGGCCCCTTCCATCCATTCTTGCCGTGTCCCTTTCCTTGCATGCACCGATTTGGCTTCTTTGTGATGGGATTCATCTGTGGACGTGGGCAGATTAATAATAGAGGGGACAAGTTACAATTGCTACACAGATGAAGACCAGTAGATGCTTCGAAATTTAGAAAAATGGAAGATTTACTGACTTTTTAATTTAATTACAAGAACAATTATCATAATTAACTAGGTTTGGACTTGTAGATTATGCTCTCTCTTCTTTTTTTTTTTTTTTTCTTTAAGCTACTTCTAGATTATGTTGAATCATTGATCATACTAAAATCATAATTTAATCAAACTGATTGCATCTACCACTGGGATCCACCGTACATCCAGTGACAGGCCTAGGATGGACTTAGACACGTAGCTTCGAGATTTACCAGTTTGGATAGTTTAGATTAAGTGTGCATGCAATCGCATAAATTATTTTAATGATCTAGAGTCTATAGCCATATGCTGTTTGTAAGGACGTCCCTTTCTTAAATACAAAGAATATTGCAAGAAACATGCACAGTATTGCTATTGTAACTATGTCTGAGCAATTGAAACTATACTTGGTACGAACTACAAAGAAAGGCAAAAAAGAGGACATTGGCAAAACGACTTGTTTTTGGTTCACCAACTTGATGTGTAATACGAAATGAAACGAGAACTTCAAGAACAGAGGAAAAGCTACGCAGGATAACTAGTTCTCCCATAGAGTTAGTCATTCATGCCCAAAAGGGTTTTCTCGTAGAGTTATTTTTTAAAATAATTTTTCCGTACATATGAAATGCTAGGAAGAAGAAGAGGAGGATAGAGAAGGTCAGCAGTGCCTTTGAAGCCAAAAGAATGGGTTGTAAGCTGATTTACATAGATATGTTTGTGGGAAAGTGTACACAAAACTCGAATTCAAATCTTGATTTCCAAGTTCTTTGTACGAAATAGATATACCTTGTAAAGCTTCATCCTGCATCTTGTATAGCATGTAATAATGCTTGTCTCCAACAGTTTTCACCTGCTAAACGTGGAGAAAGAACCAGTAAATCAAGAATCAGGTTCGTATATACTAACAAATTTCAAAACGCTTAGATTCATGTAAAATCAGTAAATGAACAAGTTCCCTTATAATTATGCTGAGTGTACATAATGCTTACATTATTAGCCTCTTCATAGTGCTTCAGCTTCCTTGATAATGCAGGTAAACTGTGCTGCAAATGATCTGCAGAACGATGAGATGAGTGCACATACGAACCTATGGATGTTGAAGATACACACGATCAAAAATTCGTCTGTGTATGTGCAGAGAAAGAAGTATATACTTTTACCTTGTTCGTGGGGCATTTGTGCTAAAATCTGGAGAGAAGCACAAGGTGAAAGCATGAATGTGAGGAAAATACCAAGTACTAACATTATAATTGTGTACAACTCCATCATAGATAACTATTACAATGACTCAAGAACTTAAACTGAAGAGGGTTTCATTTGTGGCTGAAACTTTGAATATATAAGCGTGAGCTAGTACTGAAACCACAGACCATAGTCCATACAGGAAGATAGAGACAGACAGAGCAAGAGAACATACACAAAGCACAAAAATGCGCAGAGTTCCAAAAAACGAGTATACAAACTCAGTCCTTATTTTAGTAACCTTCGCAAACTTTGGGTTGTTTTTTGTCCCTTTCCATGCAAATCCACTAACGGGGTTTTGGTTTTAAATCATTCATATGTAGTTACGTAGACATATGCCAAAGAGCCTTAAAATGCTGAAGTTTGTTAGAGGGATTCCAAAAGCTCAATGCCTCGATCCTTTTTTTCGCAGTATCTAACGTAACTTGGCTTGGGTTTCATCTCCACACGATTGCGTACAAAGCATCATGAATATTTGATGATGTGAACAATCAAAATTTTGTGATGTTCATAACTTACTTTTGACCAGCCCGTTTAAATAAGGCCTCTAGTTTAGTTATTTTAGTACAATGAGAAGGAGATTATTATGGTCAAAATGCAATGAAATTTGTGGAATGAGTCGCGCCTATCATCGTAATGCAACAAATTTATTTAAAATGTTCTTTATGTCGAAAAAAACACCATGGACTGACTGTTGGATTCATATCTCCACTTTGGTATAATAAAGAGTTTATTATGATCATTGCCATTGTCATAGCACACTGAATTTTCTATGATATAGTTTTGGGTGAATAAAAGATGCACTTTGGTGTGTGAAAGAATTTTCAGTACTAATTAGTTATTCAAATTATTTAAGGCCTCAGGTTTTAACATGATTAATTAAAGGAAGTAACCTATGCATGCCACCACGACTGATAATTTACACAATGCCTATTGGCTACAGCATTCAAAGCCAATATGAGGAGATTTATATGCATATAAATACTAAGAATTTGTATATTTGGTGCCCTACGTGCATACAATAAGAAGTGGCCTAGTGTTATCTTTTATATGGAACTATATATTCCTTTCATGGGATTTTTAGGTGTGCTTATATCGTGTCTTAGGGCACCAAATGGAAAATTTTCAAATAATAATAGGACCATGAATCCTTTGTTTGTTATATATGATACTGTTTTACTATTATTCCAGAGTATTTGTTAAAATCTATATTTCAGGCTTTAATCTTCTAGAAGTTTTCCTTCAAATGCTACATCTTGTGTACATATATTTGCATTCCATGTAATTCATTGTTCATCAATTTTTTATTCACACGAAATAAGCAGCAAAAATAATTACAAATTGAATAAGAAGTTCTTTTGGTTGTAGAAGTAAAACATTAGGACCAAGAAGATTTTATTTTCGAGGAAGGACTAAGTTAGGATCGACTTGCTTGTATATTATTGGCCACGATCAAGATTGTTAATAGTACAATATCGCCATGTAACTATAAATTAAAACTCCTACCACAGAAGAAAAGGAATTTACTTGTAGACCAAAAGTACTTAAATTTTTGAAAACCTCATAAACAATTGAGCCTATACGTTTCTATATGTGGATCTCCAATACTGTTACACCTACTTCTCAAACCCGTTAATCCTTTTACCAGCCCGTGTCATCTGATTGAATTACCATTTTATAATTATTGAAATCATTTGTACTTTGTATATTGAGTTTGACCGTCCGGGTGTATATGCATTGAAGTATTGCATGTGAAATGTTCAAACAAGAAGATAAAAATCATAATAGCCCCCTATTAATAATTAGGAAAATTCGATACTAAACACGTACAACTTAAGGGATAGAAATAAATTAAAGGACAACTAACCTTCTTACTTTTAAATATTTTCATATCTATTATCGCTTAATAATATCATGATTTATAGTGGATTCGTTGCAGGTGAACTCTAAGAATTAGTATCCTACTATGTCGAGGAGAGAGGTTTTTTTTTTTTTTTTTTGGGGTGGGGAAGAGAGACTTAAATTCTAAAAGGTTAAGAATTAAAAGAAAAAAAAAAGGAATACAAATTCTAACTCTTTGCTCTTTGTGGGCCTCTTGTACGTTCTTCCATTTATCTCATTGGCGACATAGTGAAAGTAATAGTAGCAGTTTTCTGCTTCTTTTAACGGCTGCTAAATTTGCCAGCCCTTATTGATTTCGTGGTAGTTTGAGGTGTTACGGCGCCCAAAAAAAAAAAAAAAAACCCCAATAGTTTTTCTTGATACCAGTAGGCAATTTCGAACTACACGTTGAGATGGACCGAAAGAAAGTTACCGACAATGGGAAAATATGCCCTAACAACTGCCATTCTCCCGTGGGTTTTAGCTGCTGTAGCTTTATGTCATCAGGGGGTAGTTGACATAAGATTGAAAACTACAAGTCTTTGGACTAACAACAAAAAGAAAATGCAGCCAGAAAGTGAACAGGGGGTACAAGAAACGGAACTAATTCTTAGCAATGTCTAGGTTTAATATGATTACCACGAAGAATCCAACCCGGTTAAAGTTAGCTACAGCATTATATGTTGCTGTATGTTTGGAAAAAGCTGCAGCGCAATTAGTAGAATTTGTACACGAATCTTCTCATAAATAGATGAACACTCAAGAACAAAAATGTAAACATCAATTAGATATCAACTTTGCTCATTCGAGTTTAAAACTCAAAAGGGGAAAATAAGCCTACAAGAATATTGACAAGTATGCTAAGAGCACTGCATGGCCCACAACTTCAGATCTTGATGTTGTATACACCTAAGCTAATAAGACCTATATGTAGAAAGATGGACTTAGAATCCACAGCAAAAAAGGCCCTGTATCCACCCCCTATGTTTCCGGCTATGTCTCCGCTCGGGCTTTGTCATTCTCACCGGACTGCTGTTCCATTCAGATTGTAAGCTGTCAAAAGCAGAGAAAGTTGTCTTGTCAATCATAAAGACCATGAGTTGCCAAATTCTTGAAAAACTAAGTATAAATGCTATAGTAGGTTAAATATTTACATGGGGAATGCAAAGGACCGGGTGCTGGTGGTGCTGCTATCTGATCGAAGAGATATGCTCCCAGAATAAGCCATTGGCCCTGAGTACGTAATTAGACCTGAAAAAGGTCCTGTTGAAGAGAAACTTGACTCTCCCCCACCACGATGGACTTGGCTAGGATGGTCTACTGCATCTTGTGACTGGGTTTTTGTCTCGTGACCAGTGGTCTCATTCTTGTCCGTACTGCTTCCACGTTCAACAACGGGAGCAGCTGATTGATCAGTCAAATTCTCATGCTTGTCATTGAGAACATCAGCTGACTTGAGGACTTCTTCATGACTGTTTTCAGCAGACTCATCAGCGTGGCTGTCTATTGCAGGTTTGGGAGACTTGAAATCAAATGTGATTGTCCCACTTTCCACTTTGCTGTTATAATGCAAATTATTGGGTGTTCCAGTCTTCTTTGATGCGTCTGCGGTAAAAGCCACAGCAAGGCTTTCTAAAATAGAATCTACGGATGGAACCTGTAGGGCAACCACCGAATGAGGAATCAGATTTCAAGATTCAAGCCTCTCAAGATGTTAAATCTTGAGAATTGGGTAAAACAATACCTCATCAAGCTGTTTTGGAGCTTCGTTCCCATCACAGTTGGACAACAGTAGTATGGAATCCTGCACAACTGACTCTTGTGAGCAACGTCCACTACTCACAGCAGATTCATCCTCTGAAACGTCATCAGCTCTCCTTTTAGTGGAACTCCAATTCACTTCACCCATCTGTGTCACATTCCCTGGACCATGTACCATAGTAGCATCTTTGTCAGCATGTTCTTCAAAGGATGATTTTGATCCCTCCATGAAAAAGGTTGCAATATCCACTTCTTCCTTGGCCCCACATTCAATAGAAACACTGTTTGTGACATCATCTACTGTACAAGATTTAAGTCCATCTTGGCTGGGTTCAGTGTCATGGCATCCTCTTGTTGTCCCACTATGCTGGTCTTGACAAGGCTGGTGAACAAACACGCCAACATGACCATTTTTGTCAGCTTCAACCAAAGTTTTGTCCTGGGTAGGCAACCCTTCGTCAACACATATGTCCTTGACAATTTGGTAATTACTGTCACTATAGCAAACTATAACCTCAGAAAGTTCACATTCACGAACGCTTTTGTCAGTGTAAAAACGTGAATCTGACTCTGATACAAACAATGGTGAAACACTGGTGCACGGTTTCTCAGAATCTCTAGATTCTTTTTCACCATCTACAATAATTGAGCTCTCAAATTTTGGACTACTCCGTAGATTATCTTCATGGTCTGATAGCTCAGTACCACCAGCACAACCATTTGAATGACACAAGGGCTCTTCATGATCTCCCAGCTTTCCAGAATCTCTAGCCTTGTCATCATCAGTGGTGGTCCTTGCATCTGCACCCTCAGCGCACTTGGGTACAGATGCACACAGAGAAGCATGCACATTTTCCATCTGAAACGCTAAAGGATCTGCCTCCCTCTCAAAGCCATTTGAATGGCATAAGATATCACTCTCATCTTCCTTCATGGTCAACTTCACTTCAGAGATGTCAAAGTCCCTGTTAAAGCAATAACTGGTATTAGAATCACACTTGTGTAATAGAATCATAGGCAGAGAATTTAAATACTCAACATCTAGAACTTCTGAACATAATTATTGGCATTCAATTTCTTTTTCTTGATGAGAACAGATGGATATGGAAGTTAAATGCACAAAGGTAGACCAAGTAGAATACAGTAATAGCATACCAAAAATCTTTTTGCAGTGAATCAAGCACCAAAAAGAGGGTCAAAATAAGACGTAATTCTATAGCTTGAACCTAGCACTGCTGTACCATGTTGAGATAGATGAAGTGCCTAAAATCCTAACTAAACGGATATCATACGAGGATCCCAACTAGTCCTTATTAAACTACTTCCAATAAGAAACAATTAACTGAGAACTAGTGCCTATCAGACCTCCAGAATATACATTCTACACAGTAAACACACATCCAGCAGAACCTGTGAACCTTTACAAAGCAGGTGAAGAAAGGAATGGGAAAAAAGGAATGCCACTAATGCTGAGTAGCTACTCTACATGATACTACACAGAGCCAACAGCAGTTTGAAACCACAAAGACAGCAGAATTACCAGGTTTCATAGTTTACATCAACAGGAATAGTTTGTAAAATTCTCAAAAGCTGTGACGCAAACATCCACTATTTTTGGCAGCTATGACTAAGACAACCTGCCTATGAAATTGAATGTGAAGTTAGTTGCTGTTCAGTCCAAGCTTGACACCAGATGCTTGATAATATCAAGCACTAAGTTAATTAAGCCAAAGTAATGCAGGCAAGTAACTCGTATATAATAGCCAAAAATTATCAATCATGAAAGAAACTACACTAAAACTTAGAGCCAACAATTTTGCTCCTTGGTCTGTGGTCTTTTAGCAGGATAGCAAATTTTAGAAGAAAAATAACAAAAGTGATCCCATAAAGATTCTCATAAAGTAGACCTGGACAAAAATCATGGGCGGCTGCCTATTTGCCTCCACAACAAACAGTGAATCAGGGGGCAGGAAGGTATAAAATGTACCAATCAGGCAATAATATCTTCCTGACAAGGAAGAAAAACGAATCTTGTCTTATTTAAGATCGCAAAAAACCATCAAATATTCAAAGCAACTGTGGTTACCCTCTCATGCTATTCAAAGGGGGCCGTTATCTTCCACAAATAAATTCAACAAAATGCTATAAAACAAATTTCCTAGTTTGGAAGGGAGCTTCTTAATCTGTAAGAGTGCCTGATTTACCAGGGAGAAAAAAATAAAAAAGAAATAAAAACCGTAAAATACAGCCAAAGCTAAATCCTGTTGGCTAGTCCATCAAATCAAAGAAAAAAAAATATTACTCTTGCAGCTAATTGTTAACTACCTTGTCAAAAACAATCTCACATTTCCATCCAACTCTTCCTTAGATTTTCTTCTGGATTTCGCAACCTCCTACAACATTTTATTATATTCTATACTTAGTGGAGTTAGTTGCTTAGCTTACAATAGTCTGTCTCTTGGCATATAACCATGGGGAAGTGGGAATCTCACCTTTGTCCATAGATAAAGAAAAGGACAAATAAAGTTCACAACTTTCCAAGAATTTCTAAACGAGCCTTTGCCAGCCAAACTATTTCCCCAGCCTCCAAAGTCAAAACCTCATTCCACATTTCCCACCACTTCTTTTGTCCTTTTCCTATCTCTCACCCACTAGATCCAACCCTTAACCCTATCTCCTAAGTATCAGTCTTAAAGTTTAATATAATAGTCTTACCATAAAGCTTTTCCCCATTCTTATCATCCAATATAAAACGCTCAAGCTCTAAAGTAACAACAGTAACCAATTATATCACAGATTTTCCTCGGATCCCAACAAAAATTATAGCTATTTAATTCACAAATGAAAAGGAAGAAAAAAAACCATCAGAAAATTCTTTTTCAAAAAAGAAAATTAAAAAAAAAACCCACAAAAGAAAAATGGAAATCAAAACTACAGTCAGTATTTTTCTTTACCTGGTTAATCATATATGGTACAACCGAAAGAGATATCTTCCAATATCTCCAGTAGACTGATGACGGATTCTCTCTTCACTGCAAAGTTTCCAAACCATGATCATCAACTCCAACGTTAAAAACATACCAAACCTTCAAAACAAAAAAAAGAAAAAAAAGCTTTTGCAATCACAGAACATTTAAAATTCATTAAAAAATCGAATCCCAAGAACAGTAAAGCAAAACAGATCAGAGAAGGGAAGCACAAAAGGTTTGAGTGTAAAGATCTAAAATTCCCACATACCATCTATAGCAGAAGAGGTAAAGAACAGTTTTTTCCAACAGTAATGATGATGAAAGAGAAGAAAAACCACCAAGTTATAAATTTTATGCAGGGGGCTCCAGGTTTCAGCTATAAACATAGGAATTCTATGCAGGGAGAGAGAAAGAGGAAGAGTTGATAACTTAATAGTAGGAGCAATGTAAAAGAGCTGAGTTGTTTGTGGAGAAGCAGTAATAGTTAACTAAAGAGGTGGTACAAAAACAAAACATGAAAAGGGAAATTCAGAAGAAAAAAAGTATATAGTATGTTGCCAAAGTAAACAGTTCTACTATTTTAAGACGGTCAACTCTCACCAGTTACCACCCCAGGAGGAGGCGGCAGAGGCTCCTCCTTCGATCTTTGGGTAGATGGAAAATTGCAAAATGGGGAGAGAGAAAATGAAAAGGTGGACAGCAACTCTTAAGTGCGGAGGCAGACTGGAGCGCACGAAGTGGGCTAAACATAATAAATGGCGGTGTCTGTAACAAATCGGTTTCAATGTCATTAATTATTGGAATCATCATAATCACATAGTAATTAGTAGAATTAAAAAGAGAGTATGTGTAATGGGTGTTCATTTGGCACGCGTTAGTATGCATTTCTAGATTTTTTTTTTTGAAAAGATAAAATTAAATAGGGAAAATATATTAATATAAGGAAAATTAATAATTGTTAATATATGTATATACATGATAGATTAAGTAGAATTTAGGTAGTATTAAAAAGTCATTAATAAATACAGTAAGTACTGAAAAGATTTTGGTAAGGGATAATCTTTTCTTTTCTTTTTTTGATTTTGGACAAGAAACATAAAAAAGGTAAATATGTTATCTTATAATTCTTATACAAAATATTGCACTTGGCAAAGCTTAAGATCTCTCTATAGAGCAAGTTGGATTGGAGTTTTTCATAGAAAAATTTTTATATTTTTGGCCAACAAATTTTTCAAATAACTTTTTACTTCACATATATCATATTGTTATAGTACATTTTCTTATGAAAAATTTATGAAAATGACAATTCAAATAAGATCTTAAGTTTCATTTTCTAGATTGTGGGACAGGAACCGAGGAGAAATTAGGTCATGACCTAGGTGGAGAACAATTTTTGGATGGTTTTGATCTTTGTCAGATGTGATATTTTTTATTGTTATATGTGAGGTTGAGGTGGGAAAGTCTGACAATGGAATTAGAAGACTAGAGAATAGAAGGGCTGACCAAAACTTTGTCCAGGTGGGAAGGGTAGGGAGACCTAGGGACAAAGCGGAAGTCAAAATATGAGTTGGGCGCTTGGAGATGGATTATTGGATTGGTGCTGTTTTCCCGTTCTTTTGTCTTCTGCGGGAAAAAACAAATCAAAAAGGAAATTGAAGGGGTGGTTTGTACAACCAAAAACACTTGCCATAACAAGCTCTGGCAACATTTGACCCCAAAAAAAAAAAAAAAAAAAGACTCTGGCAACAGAAAAAAGATTATCAGATATAAATAAAAAGGAAGAAATCTAATATAAACAATTTATGGAGTATAATTTTATGTATATAATTTAGTTTAGACTCTTCTATTCTAACTTAAAAGTGATTTTTCTTAAAATTTTACAGAATTTTTTTAATTGGTGCTCAGGATATCCTTTAGTACACCTTAATTACAACCTAACTTATACATGGATGTACATGGTCGCATTTATTACACCCCTTCTTTTAGATTTTTTTTCAAATTAATTTTATTTTTATCAAAAAAATGAACATTCAGGCCTGTTATTTAATAATAGAGCAGGAATTTCTCCCCATTATTAAACCGATTTAGTCTCTGTTTATTAGCCCACTACGAATATCATAGTTAGGAATTTAGGATGTTTCATAGTCAACAATTACATACTACAGACACGGTAAGCTATTGAATGAGAAAGAAGAGCGGCGTACCTCTTCAGTGTGTTATATAGACGTTAATTTTTTTATTGCGTTAAAAGAGAGGTAATTGATTATAGGGTATAACCCTGTTCTCAAAAGCCAAATGCTTAAGTTTCATGCTTTACCTTTGGGTATGTCGTTTTGGGGTGAACAAACTTTGCCTCTTCTATGCATCAAGAACCATTAGGCTTCAATTCAATGGTTAGAAGAGTTTCTCAGAACTCTCTGTGCAAAAATGGATGGTCAAAATATTCAAGAAGTGCAGTATTGTACTTGTCCACTGTAATTCTCTATGTAACCATCAATGGTTAAAAAATCTAGGAAGTGTAAAAGCTGTTAATCGAGTCTAGTCGAATCGAATTTTAGATTCTCAAACTCGACATCTATCAAGTCAGGCTCGAACTTATTCATTTTAGTGAACGACCCTTAAAATTTGATTGAAATTGACTCAATAAAGGGGGTATGTGATCTGAGCACGAGCTTGCAATGTTAATTATAAACAAGCTGAGCTCAAACTCAAAATAAAAAAGTCTATGCAGTATGAAATGACAAAATCAATAAACTTAACCCCTAATTTTATTTTCTATATAGTATAAAATGACAAATATACAACTAACGAGCCCAATTGAACTGCTCGAGTAGGAGATGAGTTAAGCTAACTCAACTAGTTTGTCTGTCGAACATTTTTCTAACTTGATATTGAAATTAACAAGTCGAGTTCGACCCTATCAAGTTGAGCACTTTTGAACTTGCAAGAGGCTTGATTGCATTAACAGCTTGAAGGAACTGTAGTATCGTACTTGTCCTCTAGCCCAGTTGAGCACTTTCCATAGTAAAAATAGAGTAGATTGTTAATGCTTGATGGGGCAAAAAAAAGAAGAAGAAAGAAATCTATACATAAAATTGCAATTGATAGACCGATTTTATTTCACATTAAGTGAAAAAGAATTGAGGGTCCACTATTTTCTGTTGTACTTCAATTGTCTAGGCGGTTGTTATTCCAAACCCATGTACATATTTCCATTTCTGGATGTTATAAAGATCTTCCTTATTTTTATCTTGGTCTTTTTTGGGGCTGTGGCAGTTCTTTAGTGCTGCATACTAATATTAGCTTTCAATCAAAGATACATTTGAATTGGAATATCTTCCACATTGAAACAATATCATAATCAATGTTAGAAAACACAAAAAAAAAAAAAGCATTGAATGTTTGAATTCATTAAAAAAGTTTGACTTGAAAGAGAAAGGTTTTACTTTGTTGGTTTACTACGCAAACACTTGTCATTGAACAGAATTAATGCATTGAAAAAAATTTATAAGGTAAGCTTGATTTAGATATTCATTTGTAGACCCTGTAATATATTTTAGATTTTTTTAATACTTGATCGCTGGTTTTCAATTTTCAACAATGTTTGCTTGAAGTATTCTAGATCATCGTATGAATAGAAACTCTACTTACTTTTTGGGTTTTTCTAACGAGTGCACACAGGTCACACGTTAATATATTTAAAATTCACTTCACCTATCATGTATATATACATACTAACGATTATTACCCTTCCTTACATTTCTATACTTTCCCTACTTAATCTTACTTACTCTCTATTGTATTTATTTATTTTCCTTAATTAATCTTATAAATCCAAAAATATGACACCTAAAATATTTCTTAACGCGTGCCAATAGGGCATCCGTTGGTTGGACCGATACCTTTTTTTTTTTTTTTTTTTTTGGATCAATAGCTATTTAATTGAAACTAAAAAGTTCATTACAGGAAAATGTGATACATATATGTATATATATATTGGTTTGCTAGCTACATGGACGGTTTTTGATGCATTGCATCAGGATCGCCATATCACATCAGTTCACAAACTTTTTGCTGGTTATGAAAAAATTTTGGTTGGCTAAACTTTTTAGTTTTTCCCTGGTCCATTGAATATTTCCATCATTAATGATATTCTTGACCTTCTATCTAAGTTAGTGCCTTGAGCTAATTGAATTCACTTTGCCACAACGTACGGTCAATATGATATTCTTGACCTTCTATCTAAGTTAGTGCGTTTCCTAGGAATGGGAGTTTACGTTATGATGATGAAGACGTAGATATTACCAGACCCGTGTGATTCGGACGTCCCATGTCTCCATCAATAATTACAGCACCGCATCGGTTATGATCATTCAGGATCAAAGGATGAATAAGTGATTCATAGATTCAGCCCCTTTTGAAACAGCTGTACCCTATCACTACTCACGCCCTTTATATAAAGATAGAGTGTGTTTAGATACGAGATCATTTGAAATAATAATATTTGGAAAAAGCAATGCAGCACTTTTTATAATATGAAGTATGTAAAATAAAAAAATAATTAAAAAATATGTTTATAATGCGATCAAATAATTTTTTTTGTAAATAAAATCGTAATCAAACAAACCTAGTATTAATAAATGTATTTAGGACGGGGACTATAATATTCTTCCAATTATGTCCTTTTGCAAGTTGATTTTTCAGAAGACAAAAATAAAAGCAAATAAGACTACAATAATAATATTTACTTAGGCCCCGTTTGATAATACAATTCAGCACTTAAACTTAATGGATTCAAATCTTAATACGTTCGGACCGTTTGATAACCGAAAATAGATATTTGAATGAATTAAGTGGTACTGAATTTTCTAGGCAAAACTTGCTCCCAAAATAAGTGATAAGCTATTCAATTGTCACTGAATGTGATGTACATTTAAATGTATTAGATTTAGTACTTAACAATTCAATCACTTAATAAATTCAGATTTCAGATTTCAGATTTTAGTTTTATCAAACGCACCCTTAGTTGAGGCGGTGTAGGTATAATAAGGGCTGAATGCCATTTACAATCATGATGAATAAAGTGATTCATAAATTTAGCCCAAGTGTACATTATCAATACGCACTAATATTAGTGTAGACACCGGAGTTTATTTAAAAGAGTAATAATAGCGGTTCTCCACTTGTCCCTTGACAATTTGAATATATGATTTCTTGATTACGAATGAAACATTTTATCAATTAGGGTGCACTTCACTATAGATGCTAATACTTATTTATTTGATGGATAACTATAATAATCCTTCCATCAAAATGTTAGATCTTGTGTCTTATTATATTCCTCACTTGTAGTTTGAGTTTGAAATTAATTAATTTTTAGATAGAATCAAAACTACTTTCGTTCCAAATCAAACATGCTCGGATAACTGATGAAAAACCATACTTGCATCATCAACATAAATTTTAACTATATTTTTATCTAACATACATTACATCAAAAAAATACTACAGTATTTTTTTTTCCATAAAATTATCTCAAATAATCTACCATCCAAACACACTCATGCTTAAAGTGAGATTTGTATAGTAGCTGGACATGCAGAATGCAGATGTGTGGTGGATACTACTGCGGGTGGCGTGTTTGTGAGTTTGACCTCACAGAATTTTCCTCAGAGCATAATAAGTCATTAAACGCGCATCTTTGGTCAAGTGATGACAATTGACAAGCAAGCGCGAATAAGGATAATGAAAAGGAGGAAATCGAGACTGCATCTTCTGATTTGATCCGGTCCCTTTGAGTAGATATAGTCATATAACAGGTGTTAATTCCACGTCCAAGATTTTTATTCCACCGCAAATTTTGGATAAAATGTCAAAATTTTCCCACTAAAGTCAATTTACAATTTAGACTTTAAAGGGTAATTTTTTGTCATTTCAATAAAAACTGTCATGGAAATAGAACTTGAAAAGATTTTTTTTTTTTTTTTGGTTACAAAGGGGGGCAAAGGTCCATTACATAACAACTAATCAAGGCGTCGCAATTTCACAGATATCTTGGCTTAGCAGAGGTCTAAGCGATTGAGGAGGTTCTCTCAATCTGGTTATATCTTGACTTAAACTTCTTCCCATTTTGGCTAGGTGATCCACACATTTGTTAGTCTCTCTTAAGACATGACTGATCTGACATTCTCAATCCTGTTCTAGCATTAGAGTAATCTCTTTGATCAGGTTGCAATGTTGTCCGTCTTCTGCATTTTCCTGAATCATTGAGATAGTCACTTGAGAATCAGACTCTATCACCACTCTTCTACATCCTTCCTCCCAAGCCAACTTCAGCCCCACCAAAATGGCCCATAACTCTGCTGCCACGTTACTGGCTCTTCCTACATTTGCACTGTGAACTTGAAAAGATTTTAATCACACTCTCATAATTTGTTTTGCCATATAGTTTAATAAACGAAAACCTGAAGATAAAATGACAGTAGTGGAAGTGCGGTTAACAAAAAGAAGAATGCATTTTTCATTTTCCTAAAACTTTAATGCTGTGGCAATATCGTTTGCCGGTTAGGTATTGCCAGTTCTAATTACCAAGCTCTGACCTATGATGAGAGGGGCAATATATTTTGATTGTTATTACAACAGTCCATCAAGCATTTAATTATTTACACTATATATGTTACTAGACACATCAGGAGATGCTAAAACCCACACCATTACAGCATCTTGATGTTGGCCTATGGGTCGAGTACTCAAATAATAAATCCAAGAGGGGCCTGCATGGCCTGCCCCCACAGACGTTAGGTTGCCAATTGGGTACTGAACATCTTCTGTGAGAATGATTAGGTGAAAATAGTCAATTCAATGATGAAATTTGTGAAAAGCAGGATGATTGGAGCAATTAGTGGGATGGCTAATCATGATTAAGTCGTCGCAGAAGTACAGAACTAATCGCTTGTATTATCATTGAACCAGAAATTTACTCCTCTTGAGTCGACAATGTTTGAAAATAGAAAAAGAGGACGAAGAAGAAAGAAGTGACACTACTGCCACTGTGCATGAAAATTAATGCTAGTGTAATTTAGGATGTAAATTTCTGAATCATGTTGAAAATATATGCCATCCAAAAGCAAGAATCATATCAAGAAAGAAATAGATCAAGTTCCCAATTGCTTCTAAACAGGTTGCCCAAGTACAAAGTAAGATTATTAGTCAACAACATGATCTCGTATTCCCAGAACTAATTACTATAACTAGCTCAGTATAAGATTTGATAACATGATTAGCGGAAAAGAATCAGCTTATGGAGAAAAATGCAAGAATAGAGATGTACTCCTAGAATGCATCAATATGGTTCCCCCTAGTTTGTCCAATTTTGGCTTATTGTTGTCTGTCCTTTGTACTTTGCGTAGTAGGCGCAACCTCGTACTTTGATTGGGATGATACTCAGCCAGGGGGTTGGGGAAGCTCAATATAAGAGGAAATCCAAATCCAATGTAGTTTGACTGCAATCTTCAAATTCAGCGAAAATCAGCAGGCTTGCCAACTTTTATGTTCTGCTGACCTAGAAATTCAATAATGGCATTCTTTTGCCAGCCCTTGAAACTCCTGCAGCCAATAAATGATTGATGTTGGTCCAATTGGCAAGGTAAACTAAACAAACACAAGCAACAGAAAAGTAACTCGAATAAGATAGAAAAAACCACTTTGGAAATCTTATCAATTCAATGGCTCAGGGTTGACCAATATCCATCAGAGTCTCATTTACAGGAATCTCAGAAGAAACTGGTAAACGATATGGCGAAACCTAATTGACTTCCTAAATCATGTGGAATCACAAGTTATTGTTGAGGATCATGAAAATCAGCAGTCCAACAAAGATATTTATCCAATGTCTTTGCGCCTATTCACAGGTCATGACAGCATAACAATGCATAATAAATAGTAACGTTCTTCTAATAAAGAATGAACTAAAGTTAGAATTTGTTTTTTTAGTCTTCTCCCCCTGCTCAGCCGTTTTTCTATTACAGGTCTTTTGCCATTTAAATTGCCTGCACAATATACAATCTTCTTTAAGCACTACATGCCCAAGTTTTGTAATTGAATGTATCTTCCGATTAGAATCCAGTATTAAAAGAAGATTTAAAAATTAGTTATTTATTATGTCACAACCAAAGCTAGGGGAACATACATAACAATCAATAATTTGAAAAAGGTTTCTGTAACTAATATTAAAATGGGCAGTTTATGAAACAACACATGATCTGGTATTGTAACTTAGTGTGACGGATTGCTTAACAAGGTTGAACCTCAAAACTTGAGCACTAACTAGGTCTGAGAAAGTCCTCTTTTCAGTGATAATTTCAAGCTTTGAGATAACAACTGAATCCCCTAAACATGCACAATCCACTGCTTCAGTCTAAGATGTAATCCTGTTATCCTTGAATAGGATATGAAAAGCACATGAAAGAGAACGTGACCAGCAACAGTTTGATAGTCTTTATTAACTGTCGACCAGTGAGAGAGATCCATCACAAGTCTGTCAGAGATTACAACATGCTAGAGTATGGTATCTTGGAACCAGTAAGTGTGTAATTGAAATGGGAGAATCCTTCACATGTATACTTACTTTTGATCAAGATGTGCCAAAATTTCCCCACCGGGGAAAGCTGCCTTGGTAGCATCAAAAGCAACTTTGATAGCTTGTTTCCAAGTGCCTCCTATATCTTCAGCACTTGGTTTTCCTTTTGATTGGCCAGGATCTTCCATTGGCAAGGAATATCCAGATAGGAGATGGCCCACCCACGCACCATCTTTCCTGTGAGTACACAATCAGCAGAAACCATCTGAATAAATGCTCTTCTGTATTTAATCACATGCCTATCTTGTATCAGAAAAAACATGTAAAAGAACCAATATGCAGGCTTCTAGATAATGGAAACCAAGAAATAAACCAGCAGATGTTTCAACTATCATCATGAGTGCAGGAGAGACTTAAGAGTAAAGTTTTCAGTAAGGTTTGATTGCCTTAGGACCACTAACTTCGTACTGGCACATGGCAAACAAAAGGTTTCACCAGTATTCCAAGAAGGATGAGTGCTGCTAAACATAGTAGTCAAGTTTATATTCAGCACAGATATGTAAGTTAGCTTAATCCAGTTAATAGGTGAGAACATATCCACCAAAATGCACGAAGTTGCCAAGCAAGCAAGGTATCAAATAAACATGTCCTAATACAACAAGAATGCTCTCCAAGTATTCAGCTGCAATAGAAAATATTTGTCTTACAAGATTATATCCATATGTCTTGGTACATAATGCCCTCCACCAATGCCCAGAATGACTTTTTTCCTTTCACTATTGCTGCAACATAAAGAATCACATAACCTTTAAAGAAACATGATGACAAAATTGCCAAGTGCCATTCAAAAATGATAAAAATATTAGCAGACAGCATGAAAATCAAGAGTAGGTGATCCAGAAACAAATGAAGAAAACTAGCATCAAGCTAGTATCATTACAAAATGGAGGCAGGAAGATACTAAGTTTGATAAAAGCGATTAAACCACAGGATCAGAGGCCAAAAGCTCAAAGTTATTTTAAGAACATAATCAAAGAAAGTTGGCCATTTCCTGCAAGCTTTCAATTCAATGCTAAATATAAGGGATATGAAATCGCATCTATATGATCTAGAATCAACTATGCTTCAGACTAGGCATAAAGATCTTGCATGTGCAACTATACCTGCTCCAATTCCCAATAGAAGCTCCTTCTCCAAGCCCCAGTCCTTCCCAAACTAACTTCATGCACAGCAAAACAACTCATTAGGGAAAAATCTAGCAAGTAAAATTCCTAGACAGACCAAAATATCATTTGAAATTGAAGGAATGATTCACTGCAAAGAGGAAACTTGCAACTTAGTAGGATCCAGGAAGATAAATTCACATAACAAAGTAAAAGTACATGCATCTGTATAAATGAGAAGAGATACAGCATACAGCAAACTAATGTATCCTGGGACAATCTGTCAAATGGTACTTGACATCTGCATGGCTTTACAAATTCGAAGAAAAAACTATGGGATACCTCCATCTCAAAGCAGGGCGGTAAATGAATGAAAGTGAAAGTATCTACTGTGAAAATAGATACATGTGTATTGATAATCATATTGCTACTGAATTTTGCAATCATGTCAAAATTTATTTATTTTTTTCAAATACCATGCCAAACATTAAACATGCAAAATAGCTTAGAAATGTATACTCAACTAGAGCAATGACTCGAGCTGCATCCTCTCTCTTCCAATAGTCTTCTGTGCTACCTATTTCAAATAGAAGATATTCATTAGCCATGTTTATCAGAAATTGACTACCATTAATGCACAGGACTAATGACTTCACAGAAACTGACACAGACACACCAGCACACAGAAAAGAAGCAAGACAGTGGATGGTAAAGAGAAGCAACATCAACCCATGTACTCTCATCCCTCATGAAAATAAATGTAAGTTACAACAATTTTTTAAAACAGACTACCATCAACTACCATGTCTACCATGCTAAAAGTCTCCACATATTTTTGAATCTAATGTATGAGATGTTAAGCAAGGGTAAACAAGGTCATAATAAAATGACTAGACATGAATGGTTGATTTAGAAAACCAAATCAATTGTAAACTGAAGCTCTTCCAAAACATACCAATCTCAATGAACATTGTAGGTTTACTTGTCACAGGCCCATGATGAGTAGCTTCCAAAGTAATCTACACTGACATCAAAATATAGATTGAGTTAAACTGTAAAATGCCCAACAATGCACAATCCTGTCAGCATTAAAAGTATAAAGTGAACTTATCAAGAACAAAAACTCACATTTCCAAGAGAAAAGTATGAACTTTTCTGATATTCTATGGGAAAAAAAAAGCAAGTTAATGCCATTCAAATTTTTTTTTTTTTCAAAAACATAGAACTACCTCAAATTCAGGAATCAAATTATGAGATTGAGCAATTTTCTTCAAAAGAATCAGCCATTGCCCTATCCGAGGACTTGGTGGCGCTGCCCATCCTGGTCTCCCTCCTTGTGGTACTTCATCTCCCTCTTTTAAATGTGGTATTCCTAATGAACATATAACAAGCACAGATAAGGACCAAAGACATTACAGATAGCATTCAACAACATGGGAATCCATAAAATTGACCAAAGAAACAAATTAGACTCCACTACTCCCAAGAGAAGGTATCACGCGCGCAACAGGGAAAAAAAAAAAAACTCTTACATCAAAGAATTTTAATTGCAAAATTCGAAATAGTTAATATCACTACAACTACATGGACACCTCGGATATTGATGAAGCACCAAACCATACTCAATCAGTTCATACAAAATCACCATGCATGCAAATACTTATGGGCAGCTATTAAATTGATTCATTAACAAAACACTTTTAAGAATAACACAGAATTGGCATTCAATATCTATCGCCCCATTATCCAAGATGCTTACATACAGTAAAAAGATCCCATCTTGGACCTACAGAAGTTTAAAAAAAAAGAGGAAGAAGAAGTTACCAATTGGGTGGACGGTGAGGGCGGGGAGGTTGGAAACAGCAGTATGTTTGCTAAGGAATATGATCTCATCAACTGTTTCACCAGTAGCTTTTTCCCAACGTTGGTCCAAATCATCCTCCGCAATTATGCTGTTGTCATGCTCCAACAACCTTAATTTATCTCCATTGATGAAGCTTCTGATCCCATCAAATTCGGGGCCAGGGTGATGCCAACCGGGCATGGTCAGGAGGGCCTTGGCCGGGTTGATGGAGGCTGGATCAAGAGTTGTTGCCACCACCAAAGTCACCATCTTTTACTAGTTTCTTTTCTCCTCCTCCACTTCTCCTGTCCCTTTTATGGCTTTTCTCTTGGCTATTGATCAGCTTCTCACTTTCTCTCGAGCGGTGGCCGGTGGGTTTGGGCGTGGCACCAGAATTGGGGACGTTGGTTTTTGACCTTTTGACTGGTGGCAGCCAGTGGGATTGAAGTTGAAGAGGCGTAGGGGAGAACAATCGTGCAAGAAAGGGAAAATGAAAGAAACGTGGTTTTAATGACGGTTTGAAACAGGTGAAAGCGTGGTCTGTAAAAAAAAATGGCATAGAAACAGAACTCAAAAATGTTGCTGCCCAGGATCGAACTGGGGACCTTCAGTGTGTAAGACTGACGTGATAACCACTACACCACAGCAACTGTTGTGCATCGTCTGATAGAATCAACTATATATCTAAAAACAAAATGGTTTGTCAAGAATAAAACAAGCCCGAAAATATATGTTTCTTTGTTCGGTTTTACAAAATTTATGTAGTAATAAAACACAGTATTAATTTCCAATAGGAACAAAATAACATCTGATTTTGAAGTTTTTTATTATTATGAGTACAATTTTCCATAAATTCTTTGATAAATTCTATGAGTATAATCTTTTGTAGGCTATGTTTGGATTGTACTTTTTTGTACAAAAATTTTTATATTTTCTACAAATATATTTTCAGTCGATTTTTTATTTCATATACATCACATCGTTTCAGTGCATTTTTCTATAAAAAGCAATTAAAAATAGCAAACAAAACAAGTAGGGAAAACTACCTTCAAAAAAAAAAATCATTTGGTATAGCACTTCTTTTACAAGTGAGATCAAAAGTTAATTAGGGTGCGTTTGATAAAACTGAAATCTGAAAACTGAAGTTTGAAATCTGAAATCTGAAGTATGAATTCATTAAATGATTGAATTGTTAAGTGCTAAATCTAATACATTTGAATGTATATCACATTTAGTGATAAGTGAATAACTTATCACTTATTTTTTGGAGTAAGTTTTGCCTAAAAAATTCAGTGCCACTTAGATGTTCTATTTTCAGTTATCAAACGGCCTATGAATGTGTTAAGATATGAATCCACTAAGTTTAAGTACTGAATTGTGTTATCAAACGGGACTTAAAATACAATATGTGAAAAAAAAAAATTGAACATTTTTTCTAGTCCAACAACAACGTATTAGGTGTCTGCTTTGGAGAGGGGAAAGCAGAAGCAGCAGGGCCCATGTTGCAATCATCCTCCAGTCTACACAAAATTTCCAGAGCTCTTCTTCTTCTGACGATGGCTCCAAAGCCTCAACGCTTCCGCCAATGTAAGTTTCTACTGCTACTACTCTTCTGCTACTATTATGATCACTCTCTCTTTAATCCATATCCTAATCCTTTATTTACAGCACAAAGAAAATGCAATTGAGCCCTTTGTTTTCTTTTTCATTATTAAACAGTCGCCGACAATAGTACTTTGGGTGCCGGTGTCAAAAGGGCAAGAACCATCAGCATGATGAGCTCCACGGCTGCGGCTGACTCTGAGTCTTCTTCTTCTTGTCCAATGAAAAACGCCTTCTCCAACTATGCCCAGTACCTTAATGACCTCGTAAGCTTCGTGCTTCTACCGTGTTTCAATGTGACTGTACAGGAAGCATTGTTTTTCTTGCAAGTTCGGATTTTGGAGTTGTTAGAACAAGAATTTACCACACAGGTTTTCTGTTATTGTGCTTGAACTCTTGATTGGTAATGTGGTTAAGAAGAAGAAGAGGAGAGGAAGGAGGATGAATGGCTGGAAAATGGTGAAACAGGATTAAAATTTTAATCTTGACTGGTATTTTGTTTCCCCTTCTATTTATGAGTGCTTGGGTTGTGTTGGAAGGAGAATCTAGCAAAAGGGTGGTTGTTGTTTTGCTTAAAGTCTTTGATTCGCATTATGAACAATAAGAAAAACTGGAAACCCAAAGCAGCAGTGCATAATATTCAGTGGTTGCTTAATTCGAGTATTTTCCCTATTATGTATTTATCCGTTTCTTTTGTTATTTTTGAAATTAGCAATAGTGGAAGCCAATACTATTGACTACTTTTAGTACCGGTTTTGTGTTATCATCATCAACGAGTTGTTAGGTCTTAGGGTGGAAATTCAGGAAGACATGTCTTCATTAAGAAGAAAGTATGTATTCATGTGACTTGTACCAGCAAGGTTGTCAGGACTAGTAAATGACTAACTCTCAGTACTGCAATGCACAATCTGAGGCCCAGGGCTATAGAAAGGCTAATTTTTTATTATGCGCAGCCTGAAAGATGTGACTTGTGAGATGTGAAATTAAATTGCTTTAACATGTAGCTATACAATGTTGTATAACAAATAATTGGAGTGGAAATTTGGATGGAAAATAGGCCATGAGGTTTAACGACTCTTCTCATAGATGAAAAATGTAGGTACTAATTTAGGATATGTGTTATTGTGTCCTATCAGCATAACATTTGGGAAAAGAATGTTACAATTTTGCGATTCTGTTGATAGCTAATGTTGTCATCTGTTGCTACTTTTTTTTTTTTTTTTGGTTTTCTAACCTTGATTCGATGCTTTACACAATATTCAGTGCTTCCTAGTAGAGCAATAAAATATATTTAAGAGCAAATTTCCTAGCTGAAGATTCTGCGCCTCATGCTTTAGTTGCCTTTGGGCATGAATTTTTAATTTTTTCTTTTTTGATTTTGAAGTAAAACTGCTATACAAGCATAAGTTTCTGGTGCCCAAATGACTATGTGGTATCACTTGCATCATAAAGACCTTGTACATTGCTAGAGATTAGCTGTTTTATATGATTTATTTTCCTCATTGACAAACAAAAATAATTCTCGTCTCTCAATGTCTAATCTGTCAATTTATTTGCTGTAGAATGAGAAAAGGGAAAGGGTTGTGAAAGCAAGTCGGGATATCACTATGAACAGCAAGAAGGTTATATTTCAGGTTCACAGGTGAGGAAGATTTGTGAACCAAACTCGGTATAATTTGCCTTTAGGCATTCTTTATCTTTGGTGGGAGTGGAATCCATTTATCTGCTGTCTGTCCTTGTGCAAAATCATTATCTTCCTTGGAAATATTTTTCTGGAGACTACAAATTGGACAATTTTGACTGTGTTCTTTAAGTCGGTGGTATTTTCAAATGCAATTTTTAGTTTGGTTTTGAACTAATAAGGCCTGATTTCTGTACTTATAGTTTGCCAGTTTGTGCACTGTGAAGCTCTCATAGTTTTTGATGCTTTCCTGCTTTATATATTTGTAAACAGGATTAGCAAGCATAACAAAAAGGAAGTTCTAGAAAAAGCAGAAAAAGATCTTGAAGCAGTGAAGGATCAGCATGTATCCCGACTTGTACAGCAACTACAGGGGACTGATTTCTGGAAGCTACGACGAGCATACTCTCCTGGGGTTGTGCTTTTTAAAGTTTTCTATTTGTCTAGACTCTAGAAAAATTACTTCTGATGTTAGTTTCTTTTTCACAATATTATAGATCCAAGAGTATGTTGAAGCTGCAACACTATGTAACTTTTGCAAGACTGGGACTCTTTTGAAACTTGATGAGATCAATGCTAGCCTGCTACCACTGAGTGATCCATCCCATGAACCTCTGCAGATTAACATTCTAGACTATCTCTTGGGGGTATTGCCTTGAACTTGCTACATATGTTTAATATCCCATTTCATTTAGATGGGTGAGATTTCCGCCATTACTGCAAAGTAGTTTATTGCAGCACATCTTGTGAAAAGGAATAAATCCCTTCTTAATGGGTTAAACTTTATTTGACAGAGGCAATAAAGTTGTATCTTGTTTCTGCTTGATATCTAACCTAGTGTTTTTTATACGGGATCATACTCGGTTGAGCAGGTTAAATTATAGCAACCTCTTTCATGCATATTAGTTCATTATTCTAAAACAATTTTCTTTCTCCTAGCTTGCAGACTTAACAGGAGAGTTAATGAGGCTGGCAATTGGTAGAATATCAGATAGTGAACTTGAATTTGCTGAGAAGATATGCAAGTTTGTGCGTGAAATCTATAGGAAACTGATAGTTCTTGCTCCGGAAATGGATGACAGCTCAGACATGAAAATGAAGATGGATACAATGCTCCAAAGTGTTATGAAAATAGAAAATGGTAATGTGTTGCTTCTTGTTATTATTTATCTCAACCTTTACATATTTTTTCTGTTTTGGCAATACATATACTAGTGGAGTACTAATTGCTGAGAAAAGTAGAACTTGGTTACAGTTGACATAACTATTATCTCAGGGACTCTTTTATAAACTATTTCTACCAGATTTATTTTTGTGCTCAATAGGTCCTAGAGGATTTTTGTCATAAAATGGTTCTGAGTTCAAAAACTGATTTGCAAGGTTTCAGTTGAGTAGGCGGAATATTTACACTGTACAGGATAACCTGTGGCCTTATCGTGGGGCAATCAACATCTAACTTATACAGTTAGCAGGTTTAATCTCTTGGTTCTGAATAGTTTATTTCCTGGACCATGTGTTAGCCATATATGAGTATTGCATGTAAGAAAAATGAAAGGAAACTGTCCATCATGCTGCTGGTGTGCGGCATATGTCTTTAGATCATATCAATTTCCATATTGTCCTACTTATAATTTTTCATTTTGGCGGTTATCTAAAATTCTAAGCTCCTCTTTCTCTGTTTCACATGATCATCAAACTAAAGTAGCTGAATATTGAAGTGAGATCTTAGTCTCAAGTGCTTTTGCTAAAATTGAAGTATGCGAATATTTTGTCTCTCTGCATGTGAAGTAACTTGATTTTGTCTGGATGAGTTTGACTTGGAGAAGGGTTCAAATTTTATAGATTTTGTGGTAATTTTTATTCGTTTTGATGAATCTCTGACTTGTTTATTATCTCTGCAGCATGCTTTAGTGTTCATGTTAGAGGATCAGAGTATATCCCTTTTGTTGGATCTGGATCTGCTGATGCCAGTTACTCTCTGATTGGCTTGCCTGATTTTGAACAATGAAGTGATAATGCATCCCCCAGAGCTTTGCCAAGTTTGTCCTGCTCTATATGCAGTTGCTTTTGGACACATGTTGTAGACACGGATTGCTTAAATTTTTCATTCAAGAATCAGTCTCTTCCAGTCTGTCTCCTTGCTGATTGTGAACGCTTTGGCAATTCATACCCTCGTCAGAGTTGTTTCTCAATGCCAATTAGATAGAGAATCAATAACTTTTCAACAAGAAGTCAAGTCATCTGTCTCTATCCCTACAGTGCTCCAACCAGGCGTTGCACTGCCGCCCAGAAGAAGTGTAAGAAGAGAGATGGGAATGAATTTTCCTTAGCTTCTTGTGTTTGTTGAGTTTGTTGAGGAACTGTATCCAAATTAGATCATCACCCATCAAGGGATTATTGCTTTGATTACAGGGAAATGATCAATTCACGGGTAAATTATAGGGTGTGAATGGCCACGTAATTGTGCATGATTTGCAAGTTTTCCTTCAGTCTTTTTACTCCCTCCCAACTTGTGAAATGAGATAAAATCATGTGCTTGCACTCACGTTTTTGAGATTTTTAAGGAATAAGGGTCCTGTCCAGCTTTAAAAAGGAAAAGTGTCACGATGCATAGCCATTTATTATTATCCATGCACTATCATAAATAGGTTGTGAAAAATATAGTAGTTGGAATTAATTAATAATACAAGTTTACAGTGTCCACCAAAAAAAAAAAAAAAGTTTGAGGTGCAATGAAAGTTTTAATTGATGCAATGGGTATGGGCATAGCTAATTATTCATTTATGACTTGTTTGAAATACTACTTATTTTTTTCCTACTTTATCGCATGATGCTTGATAAGAAATAACGACATTTTATTATTATTATATTAGTAGAAATTTTAAATTTATCTTCTTAACATTCACCAAAATTTGAGTTTAAATACCTATTTATTTTTAAATGGGTTAAATTGGTGAGTTGAGCCAACCCACTATCCATCAATTAAATAGGTATAATTGGGTATCCATTTATATCCATTTAAAGTTAATGGGCAGATTTGAACGGATCAATATAATTGGATTGTGATTGATAACTCTGTTGAAAAGCAATATTGGACAAGCCCCAAAACCTACTTTTCCTAAAGTACGAAGAATTGACGCAAGAGCCAGCTTCCTAATTGAAACTTCTTGCCAAGTTCGCGGGTTGTCCAATTTCTCAAGAGGAAGAGACTGCAGGAGGGGTTGATGAGATTTTAGGGCTTTGTAGCTATGAATATGATCACTTGAGAAATCTGGAGATGAACAAGGGCGGAACCTGCAAGTTTACTCTTAGCAGCAATCAGGCATTCTTTCGTCAAGGTCAGGTTGGAGATTGGAAAAATTATCTTACTAGTGAGATGGCAGAACGGCTTGATCAGATAACTGCATAGAAATTCTATGGATCTGGATTGAATCTTTTAAGTTATATTTGCTTTAGGGGCAAAGAATAGACACACATAAAACTATAGAACCAACCAAAAAAACAAAGGAATAAGAATTGGTTGCTGTAGCATGTCATATCCATGTTTTCTTTTTCTTGAATTGTATTGTACACCTGAATGTGTCTACGCCACAAGAAAATGGAAAATAAGAAAATATTGGATTGAAGATTATTGAAAATTTCTTTTATTTATTGTAGCACTTCTGGAATGTGATGTATATGAAATGAAAAATAGGTTAACAAAATGAAAATATGGTGAGAAAACGTGTTTTGTAATCTCCACATATATTTTATCCCCCGGGAGGGTGGGGTTGGTATTTTGCCGATAAGAAAAAAATGGATATGATGGTCTCTCGTGGAAGGAAATACAAACTTTCCCTTTCAATCGCATTTATTTATGCTAAATCTGGTTTTAAAAACAAAAATGCTACCGCATGAATTATTATATGCATCCATATGTGTCGGCTTTTTTGGTTGGTCTTATCGGATGATGTTTGAATTGTTATATACGTACATCGATATTCATTTGATGGACTTTGTCAACTTCGACAAGTTAAGTGATTTCAGAGGACTTTGCAAAATCTCTCAATGTTTCCTCAAAGTTTTTCTTCTTCTTCTTCTTCTTCTTCTTTTCTTTCTTCCCTACTTTTTTCATTTTTTTTTAGGAAATTCATGTATTCTATTCATGAATTACATATCTTTACACGACTGAAACGCTGTAAGTTTGAGAGTTACAATAAAACTATTGGTTGTATTATGAATAACAAAACTAATTGATTAATCTTTTAACCATGCAGAATTCTTTTATTCTTAACCCTAAATCTTAGATATTACGATTCCCACTTAAATGTATATTTGAGCAGCTAAAAACATCCTTATGTATGGCGTAGACATTATCAATACAATTTGCATCAAAATATTATGGTTAGGTTAGGGTGACGTGCGTGGCTGTGAATATGAGAAAGCTTCGAGATATTAAAATCTGGAGCTGTTGGCCAGGATTCCAAGACATATGAAAATTTGGACCTGCCCCCCTTTACACATATATAATTTTTAACAAGAACAAAAATTTTCCAAAACAGGCACATTGTCCAAGCATATAGTACTATGTTTTCTCCCTTTCTACGTTCAGACTTATTAATTGTAAATTTTTCAAATTAGGTATGATTTGATCTTCCCTAGATAGTAATTGCCTGGTAATAGTAGTCCTTAATTTGTATAATGTACATCATCCATCATCAAACACCATCTTGAATAAACCCTTTAGGATTTCGATATTCTCTCACAATTTCACGGATCAAAATAAAAAACCATGCCTTTACATGCTGAGACCTGCACTCCTCCTCCCCCTAAGTACTTACAACATGATAAACTGACTCAAGAATGTGAGGAGTTGCTGCCTTCTCTACCCAGGGAAAGAGGATGGATTTCACCTCATATTTACCAATACCAAGGCTATTGGCTCCCCGCCCGGCCGCTTCAAGGTGTCATTGCATGTCAGAAACACTTTGAAGCTCGAGATTCTGACATTTTCCTTGTCACTACTCCCAAATCCGGGACTACATGGCTGAAAGCCCTTCTATTCGCTTTAGTTAACCGAATGCATTGTCCTTCTATCGAACAGCATCCATTACTTATGCATAGCCCTCATGACCTTGTTCCTTTCCTGGATTTAGAGATCTATGTCGAGAACCAAACTCCTGACCTCTCTTCCTTCACTAGTCCTAGACTTTTCGCCACTCATTTGCCATTAGTTTCATTGCCACAATCCGTGCATGATTATCCCTGCAAGATTGTTTATCTCTGCAGAGATCCTAAGGACACCTTTGTATCCCTGTGGCATTTCACGAACAAGCTGAGGCTTGAGAACATGGAAAGTGATTCTCTTGAAGATGTTTTTGACAGGTTCTGTAGGGGGGCAAGCCCATACGGACCCTTTTGGGACCATGTTTTAAGTTACTGGAAAGAAAGCTTGGAGAGGCCTAATAAGGTTCTTTTCTTGAAGTATGAGAATTTGAAAGAAAAGCCTACTTTCCTATTGAAGAAAATAGCTGACTTCTTGGGGTATCCGTTTTCTTCTGAGGAGGAAGAATCAGGACTACTGGACGGAATCATTAACCTTTGTACTTTTGATAATTTGAGCAACTTGGAGGTGAACAAGAGTGGGAAGTCGTCCTTTGGTGTAGAAAAGAAGGACTTCTTCAGGCAAGGGAAGGTTGGGGACTGGAAGAACTTTCTGAATGCTAAGATGGTAGCTCGGCTGGATTCTATTACTCAAGAAAAGTTTGGTGCATCCGGACTAAAACTATAGGCTTTATAGCTCAATGCATCTGGATGAAAAGTCTGTTGCTGCATTAGTTCCATGATGTCTGTGTCTTTATACATGAAGGCTGATTGCTTGCCGGTGATTACCTTGTAGGTACTCATTTAGTTTCCCAAATAAGTTGTTTTCATCATTTGTGATTTGCAATAGCACATGAGGTTTTTCTTCGGTTGGAAAAGCGTGAATGTCTGAAAATGTGATTTAAGCTCCATTCATTTGCCTATGAATGTAATGCCTTTTTATGAAATAAAATTTGCTTTACTTTGATTGTGGACATCATCAGAACGAATCCAGTCAAAACTTGTGAGTTGTGACCAGTATGATAAGAGTACTTTGGAGTAAAACAGATTTTTAACCTTCATTATCTCTAATTCATTAGACAATGAAAATCATCAACAAGTCTTTTTATGTGTTATGTATTGACCAGCTTTTAATTCCACAATGATGTCTAAATTCTGACGTACATGTGAAGTTTACCAGCACACATCTCGATTTTTTAAAGGTCTATACGTGTCCAAACTTTGTCCTGCAAAGTAGCAAGTATCAACTTTCAGCATGAATAAGTCATTTACAATTATCTATCTAATCTAGTATATTATCTGTTAACTTGTGACATATTTGTTTTCAACCACTGTTTTATTTTAAAGACAAAAATTGGTGTAGTTACAAAGTATTGGTGTCTACAATTTTGGATTTTGATGTAGTAAATAACTTTCTAGAAATTAGAAATTAATCGTTACAGGATCATCGTAATAATATGCCTTTTTCTTATGTTTCTTTAGATCTGTCGCTAAAAGCATCATTATTGGTCGACAATGTATTTATGAGCTTTATCCTTGAAGTTGAAGGCATAGAATGGCAACAAGCTCTCCCTCACTCCCCATTCCATGAGTGTCTTAAATTACACCAATACAGTATGGGCCAACAATACCCACACGAAACTAAAATAGTAAGAAAGCCGTTTCTTAACATATTATCAGCTAGAATTATTGTCATTATTGGCATGTTCAAACTTGAAAGTTGAAACTACTATTCAAATTACAAATTTTCGAGAGTCGTCCATTTTCAAGATAGAGGGGGAGGAAAAGAGAGGGGGAAGGTGAAGGGGCGGGAGGGAGAGAGGGGCGGGGAGGAGGTGGTGGTGGTGGGTGATGGTAGAGTTGGGGTGGAAGAAGAAGGAATAATTTTTTTATTTTTGTATGTATAAATTATTTTTGAAATATTTGTTTGGATTAGTATTTTTGAAATTATTTTTTATTGGTGTATTACTGTAGCATTTGGGATGTGAAATACAGTTTTTCAAAAACAGCTCCAAACACAGCGAATCCAAACGGACTCAAAAATTTATCCCACCCCTGCCGGTCCTTTTGTCCATCTGATACACATGCAGGATACGGATCCAGTGAAGAAGACGCTAATTAATTAATTTTCAGCTTTGATTTCTGACTTCTTCTCGGTTTTCATAAGCGGCCAATTAAAGTGACTAATTAATTGTGAAACAAGTACCGACCAAGGGGTCCCAAAACTGGACTTGAAAAAGACATGTATTATCTAGCAAATCAATCTAAGCAAGGCATCCAATTTTTTGTACTTTCATGAGAAAAAATTGCAATTTGGTCAGTAAGAGACAAGAGCTGGGATAAATGACAATCTAAGAAAATGGTAGATTAAAGATCATTAAGCCATAAATGGTGGTTAATTAGAAGATCATCCATTGGTGAGAGCTTATGCTAAACATTTCTTCTTGATACTATCTTCTTGGATCAATGTCAATATCTCAATCTTCTGCAGCTCCAAAGTACTTGCAAGAGGATGAAATAGCCCAAGAATGCAAGGACCTACTTTCAACTCTACCAAAAGAAAAGGGATGGGCTGAACCTCATCTCTACAACTATCAAGGTTTTTGGTATCCGGCCTGGCAATTCCAAGGAGTTCTTGAATGTCAACAACACTTCCAATCTCGAGATACCGATATTCTCCTCATCTCTGCCCCCAAATGTGGCACAACTTGGCTGAAAGCCTTAGCTTTCACCATAATCAATCGAAATTCACACTCCATTGATGATCCTGGAAGGCACCCTTTATTCCATAACAATCCTCACGAGCTTGTACCTCACTTAGAACTTGAATCCCACATTGATAATCCGATTTTCAGTCCCTCTTCACCTAGTTCTTCTCCCAGGCTCTTTGCAACACATTTGCCTTACATTTCGCTGCCGAGATGCGCCAAGAAGTCAGCATGTAAGCTCGTATATATGTGTCGAAACCCAAAGGACACTTTCATATCTCTTTGGCACTTCATGAATGAGTTAAGATTCAATTATATGGTGTCTATTTCTCTTGAAGAAGCCTTTGACAAGTTCTGCAGAGGAGTCAGCCTTTTTGGACCCTTTTGGGATCATGTGTTAGACTATTGGGAAGGAAGCATAAAGAGCCCTAGTAAAGTTCTCTTCTTGAAGTATGAAGAAATGAAAGAAGATCCTGAAGAAATTTTGCCCATAGGAAAACAACAAAGAAATCTCACAATAACCAAGGAAATAGGATGGCAGCGAAATAATTAAAAAAACAAACGAATGAACGACACGAGGAAGAAACAGAGGAAGACTAAAACAGAGGAGGCAAACTTGAGAAGCTATTTCACAATACTTTTCCCTCAATTGATTGTCTCGGCAATACTACTACTATTTATAAAGGCCGAGACTTCCAAATAGATAAGGATTTACAAATCCAAATCAACTATGGACTTAACTACTACTTAGGATTTTGACTCAAAACAAAAACCAAGTCTAACAAGGAAACTCACGATAAAGGAAACCAGAAAAATAATAATCTTGATTTAATTCCTACATTGCCTCCCTTAAATCAAGATCTTCAAACTTCATCATGCCGAGCATTTTCTTCAACTTCATGAACACTTCCAACTTGAGTGGTTTTGTCAAAATGTCAGCTACTTGATCTTCACTTCTACAATAATCAATAACAATCTCTTGATCCTGAACCAACTCACGAATAAAATGATACTTAATATCAATATGCTTGCTGTGCCCATGAAAACTGGATTCTTTGTCAACTCAATAGCAGACATATTATCACAAAATATTTTGGTAGGACCATCTTGCTTGTGTTGCAAAAATTCAAGCATTCTCCTCAACCAAAGTGCTTGAGTAGCACTACTTGCAGCAGCCATATATTCCGCCTCTACTGTGGATAAAGCAACCACCTGTTGTTTCTTTGAAGACCAAGAAAATACACCAGAACCCAAATGAAATGCATAACCAGAAGTGCTCCTTCTTTGCATTGTGTCACCAGCCCAATCACTGTCAGTATATCCAACAAGACTGCTACCATGTGAAAATGAATAAAATATACGATCAGACTGCGTACCTTGAACATATCTCAAAATTCTCTTGGCAGCTTGCAAATGGGATTGGCGTGGAGATTCCATGAATCTACTAATCAAACCAACTCCATAGGTAATATCAGGTCTTGTAGAAGTTAAATACCTGAGACTCTCCACCAATCTCCTGAAGTATGTAGCATCAACAAAATCACCAGTGCCATCTTTGGTTAATCTCAATTTTTCTTCAACTAGGGTCATCATAGATTTAGCCATGTCCAGCTTAAACTTCTTCAAAATATCACCTGCGTACTTTCTTTGTGAAACAAATATTCCACCATCCAACTGATACACCTCAATTCCAAGAAAATAAGACATCAATCCCAAATTTGTCATCTCAAAATAACTGATCATAGCCTCCCTAAATTCAGAAATTAGTTTGGGATTGTTGCCTGTGAATATTAAGTCATTCACATACAAGCATACAATAAGAACATCTCCTCCAGGATTGAATTTGATGTACAAAGTATGTTCATATGGGCATCTCAGAAAATCATGATCAATAAAATAAGTATCAATGCGGGTATACCAAGCTCTAGGAGCTTGTTTCAATCCATACAATGCCTTCTTCAATTTATAAACTTTGTTTTCTTCACCTTTTCTAACATAACCTGGAGGTTGCTCAACATATACTTCTTCCTCAAGAAAACCATTCAAGAAGGCAGATTTCACATCCATTTGATATATTTTCCAACAATTCGCGCAAATTGAGACAATCATACTGAAATCAAGTCAGCAACTGGAGCAAAAATCTCAAAATAATCAATACCTGCTTTCTGCTTATAGCCTTTGACAACTAATCTTGCCTTGTAGCGATCCACCTCTCCTATTGGCTTATATTTGGTCTTGTATACCCACGTCACTCCAATTGGCTTTTTCTCAGGTGGAAGCGTAGTCAACTCCCATGTATCATTTTTCTCAAACAAAACGGGATCACAATCTGCAAAAAGAGCAAAATTCAGAATATCTTCATCAGATAAATTATTATCTTTACCAATAACATAGTTATCGTATCGTGCTGGCATACGATGCTCTCTTTGTGGTCGACAAGATGTCTCAACCTGTATAGTGGAAGTTGAGGGAACATCATGAGACTGCACAACTTGCTCTGCTGGCTGCTTACTGGAACTTATTCCCATGATTGGAGGAATAAATGAATGTTTTGGCAACGTCTCAGGATTTTTCTTGGACCAATCCCAAGCACCATGTTCATCAAATGTCACATCCCTGCTGATAATCACCTTCCCTGTGTCTGGATTAAACAACTTGTATCCCTTGGTTTCATGACTATAGCCAATGAAAATACATTTTTCAGCCTTGTCATCCAACTTCTTCCTCAAATGATCTGGAACATGTGCATATGCCAGGCAACCAAATACTTTGAAATGAGAAATATCTGGTTTCATACCAGTCCAAATCTCTTGTGGCTTTTTTCCAAAATTGCACCTAGTAGGACACCTATTCAACACATAGATAGCACAGGATACAACTTCTGCCCAAAAGGATTTAGGAATACCTTTGGAGTGCATCATAGATCTTACCATGTTCATCACAGTCCTATTCTTCCTTTCTGCCACTCCATTCTGTTGAGGTGTATATCTGGCTCTGATACCACTTTGTAGGAATTTTGCCCACAGGAAAACAACAAAGAAATCTCACAATAACCAAGGAAATAGGATGGCAGCGGAATAATTAAAAAAACAAACGAATGAACGACACGAGGAAGAAACAGAGGAAGACTAAAACAGAGGAGGCAAACTTGAGAAGCTATTTCACAATACTTTTCCCTCAATTGATTGTCTCGGCAATACTACTACTATTTATAAAGGCCGAGACTTCCAAATAGATAAGGATTTACAAATCCAAATCAACTATGGACTTAACTACTACTTAGGATTTTGACTCAAAACAAAAACCAAGTCTAACAAGGAAACTCACGATAAAGGAAACAAGAAAAATAATAATCTTGATTTAATTCCTACAGATCCCAATCTTCATGTCAAACGCTTGGCTGAGTTTTTTGGGGTCCCTTTTTCTATAGAGGAAGTGGCATCAGGAGTGGAGGATGGAATCATAAAGTTGTGTAGCTTTGAAAATTTGAGCAAACTGAAGGTGAAAAAAGAAGGAAAATTGCCAAGTGGTGTACAAAACAAAATGTTCTTTCGGCGGGGTACAGTAGGAGACTGGAAAAACTATCTGTCGCCTGTAATGGTAGAAAGATTGGATTGTCTTATTGAAGAGAAGTTCCAAGGTTCTGGATTACACTTGTAGTTCTCCAGTTCTTCTCCAGGTTCAGTCCATCTTGACGTTAATTTAGAGGATTGACAGGTGCCGAACCTGTGCAATAATAAATATTAAAATCCTAATTACCACCACAATTAATCATCTCTAAGAATTTATTAATTTGTAGTAGTGGTAAGCAGGGTCGTCTCCTCAGGGAACGGGTAGGAAGAATGTCTCTTTCTAGGTCACAGGAAAATGGGGGGTTTGGATGGAATAGAACTAGAAATAAAATAAATAAACTTAGAAAATGAAATTGAAAATACTAAATAAATAAATCACCAAAGAACAGACAGAGAGTAATTTACTAGAAATAACAATTGATAAAATTCTACCCAAAGGAACAACGTCTCAGGCACAGTCCAATCAAATGATCATTGGTGCATAAATATTTCATTCATTCGTCACTAGGTTAGTTATAGTTGCCAACAAGCTCTGACAACCAGCTTTTCCTTACTTTTTCGACAGCCAAGGTACGACCGTTAACTGCTTCCCTAACCAGATAACAACCCTAGGTACGACCATAGGAATTTAATTATCCAATTGCATTAAAAGCTAGAAAAACCCAACCCTAACCAATGAACACGCTAAGAGGATTCATTTAAGCTAGATCATACGTTTCCCCAACATAAAACCAATTATGGTGGTCGCCACTAATTATTAACTAAATGAACGATTACACGATTCAATTAGTTAATTTGACAAGTAGGCTATTAGGTTAATTTAAATACCCGGCCGTTGATACTCAATTAACAAAATAACCCTCAATCAATTAATCTAGAAAACGTACGAATAGTAACAAATTAAAAGAAAGGTTAGAGATTAGATTAGATCTCACAAATGTATTGGACCGCACCTTTGAGTTGACATTTGAGTAGATGAGGGTTTTAGCCTCTCCTCATGGGGAATTTCATCCAACAAATGTTTGAGGAATTTTCAACCATAAAAATAACGAAGAAGGAAGATGAAATAATGGAACGGGACGCTAAGCTTTCAAACGAACGAAAAGAGGAAGTAGCCGCCAAGATTCCTTTTCTTTTTTTCTTGTGTTTGTTTCTATCGTGACTAATCACAAGAAAAACGAGAACAAGAGGAAAAACTATGCTGATGTTGTTTTTGTTTCCCAAAATGCATGGCGTCCTCCTTCTTCTCCAAGCAACGGCTTGGATGGTAACCAATTAATAAAAAAACCTAAGCTTCCCTATTCACTTAGGAAACCTAGTTCTAGTTGAAAACTATTTTCCTAAAAAGCAATAATAAAGTAAATAAGGAAACCAATTACTAAAAATCCCTAATTAAAAGGGTCTTCAACCAATTACTGAAAATAAATGAAATCTTCCACCAATGATAGGGATTGTCAGGCGTAGGATTTTTTCCACAGAATTTCTTCTTCACAGCCCAATGTAGCGTGCCTACGCCCTATCCTTGAAGGCTTTCTTGAATTTTCACCAAAAATAGAGCTTTTAATCTTCAATTAATTCCAAGAACCTAAAATCAATACCAAAACCAAATATGAGTAGAATAAAGCAATTAAAACCATATCTAGGCCATAATTGAGGGAAAATGTCCACAAATAAAGCATGCAATTTAAGACTTAACAAGGATGAACTAGAGTAATCTATTTTCTCCATTGACCTGTAATATGGACTGTTGGATATTGATGAAGTAATGATTAATGTTAGTAACAAAGAGTCAATTGTATGATTGGCACTTCCTGTAATATCTCCTTGTTTGTTGTGTGTGTGTGCGCGCGTACAAATATGTGCGCCCGCGCGCCAGCATGAAAAGCTCGAAAAGTTGGAAATCACAAGCAGTTTTTGATCTAAATACCTTGAGGTTTCAACTTGACTTGAAAAAGAGTTCGAACAGCTGAATCTCCATTCAACCATTCTTTGTAACCCTGGCCATAAATGAATAAAATCAAATCATCTTTTTAAGTTCAAGCTCAATTCGAAGTTTGGGTTTGAACTCGAATCCTATACGAGTTCAAAATTTAAACTTGAGCTCGATTTGATTTAATATTCAATGGGTTCGATCTCAATTCGAGAGCCCAATTTTATTTAACTCGTCAAATTTAATATTAAATTATCACTAATACACATATGATATCTATATAATAAAATAGTACATAATTTGACATAAAATATTAACAAATATGTAAATAAAAAATATTAAAAATTATTCAAATAGGATCAAATCGTCTTTTTAGTATAAGTGGGAGGAATCGAATCTGAGATCTCTCACTTACATTCTTTCACCCAAATCACCCAATGCACTCCCCCTTCCACCCTCTCCAAAAAAAAAAAAAAAGAACAATTGAACCTTAAAAAGCTGAATATCTATAAGTTCGAACTCGATTTGATGCTATAAACGAATTCTAATTCTCATTCCAATTTGAGTTCATTGAAAATCAAACCCAAATCGACCACCTAACAAATTGAGCCCAAACTGTTTGGGCTCGGTTCATTTATAGCCTAGTTGAGACCCTTTACTCTTAGTGGGTCCTCTTTTTTTTTAATTTTTTTTTATTTTTGATTTTGTATTTGTATTTTTATTTTTATTTTTTTTGAGCGAGCCCAAGTCATTATTAGAATTAGAATATAGATAAAAGCGGGAATGTTATGAAATAATTATTTATTGTAGATGTCTATCACTTTATCTTATTTCCTAAATAAGGACAGAACTTTCACATTTTATGAGGGGATAAAGTTATCTCGACTTTTGAGAAGCACGACTTTTGAGGAACACGATTTTTGAGAAACACGATTTATGAGAAGATGTCGTCTCTATCCTAATATAAACTCAAGCTCCTCTGTATTCTCCTATAAATAGGGACCCCCTGTAATAGAATAGAAGAAAGTTTAGAGAGAAGTTTAGATGAAAGTTTATTTGAATGAATGAAAATTTAGTTCTCTCTCTCTCTCTCTTCTCGAGTTCTTTAGTTTTCTTAATTTTACTAACCTAGCGCCCACTACATAAAATAAACATTACTCCACTACCATATTAGTATTAGTTTTACAACATGCTATCAGCACGAGTATTTACCATTGCGCATATATGAGTTACAAATCTCTATCACTGAACAACTATGATGCATGAGATTTTATTTCTAGAGAAAAGAAAAGCACGAGACTCTGCCCAAACTTTATTGGTGTTAGATCAATCGTCGGGCACTTTCTTGGGCGATTCCTGGAGAACATTTGGAGCAATTATTCAATATGATAATATACCGTTGGGGCAATTTTTGAGGTAAGATTTATTCTATTCAATTCTGCTTATTTATCTTTCGTATCAAAGAATTATTTATTATGAATATTAGATGGTGAAATATATCTTGATACAACTGGATTTTGGAGGCACCATTAGTAAGAATAATGATGCATAAGGATCCACTTGTTCTTTAAAAGAAAAAGATCTGACCGGCTGAAGATGGTTGAGATCTAACTGCCTGAAGATGGTCGTTCTTATAAAAATCGATATGATAAAATTATCGAATGCTGCAAGTTGTGTGGAGAAAACATCACTGATACATATATTTGAAAAATATATTGTCCATATTTCGCTTCTCGAATATGCTCCTGAAGTAGCAATATCGAGAGAATGAATTTGAGAAGTATCCTAAACTTATTATATGCCTTTGTTTAAAATCCGATTTAATGGATTTAGTCTATTCCCTGAAGTGAATGCCACTTAAATTATGACTATCATTGTGATTATGGATGCAATGACGATAGATATATATACCACCTGAAGTGGGATATTGATAAGAAAGAATGTGAAATGAATGATCCTAAAATAAATACTATTTGTATAGTATTAAAGGTAATTAGTCACGTATATATCGTATGACTAAATATTTTATTGGCCTTTATCAAGTATCATAAACAAACACCCTGAAGGTGTAAATTGATGGTACAATTGATAATGGTAATAATCATATTTTCTTCCTGAAAAAGAAATTGATGCTAAACGCCCGATATTTATTTAAAATTTGGTTATTCATTATTTTCACATATTTTATGTTATTTTCTTTATTAGTTATGTTATTTATGAATTTTATTAATATTTACATTTATTTGTAAGTTTCTTCATTAATTCTTCCTGAAGAAGAATATTTCTTTATTATTTCTTCTTGATGAAGAAATGGTTGTATTATTTTTCCTTCCTGAAGAAGAAATGTCACTTTATTATTTCTTTCTATAGAAGAAATGGGATGTGTTTCTTTACCATTTCTTCTTGAATGTCAAATATTTGGGATTAAAAATTATGGTGATGATAATGTGTGTGTTATTGATAGTGCTACTATGCACACTATATTCTTGTTTGAAAATAGGAGAGATAAACATAATCAGTGGTAGTGCTAAAATAATCAAAAGTTCCAGAAGGGTCACCACTATATTTCTTCCTGAAGGAGTGAAATTTGTTATAAATGATGTACCATACTCTCCCAAAGTCTCGAAGAAGTATATTGAATTTAAAATATCCACTGAAATGGATATCATATCGAGACAAAAAATGAGACAATAACAGATATCATCAAATGAGATAAAGGTTGATTATATTGTAAAATCATTCAAAAGAGAAATGGTTATCGTTATAGTTGTCTTCATTCTCATTTGATTAATTAAAAAAATCATCACCTACAGTGAACTAGAAGTTTACTGATCCCAATATATTTATAATTTGTCAAAAGTAAGAGCTCACAATTATTCATATATACTCCCTTCTACTATCGTGGCTCCACAGAAATTTATGTCGGAGGTGAATCACCCTTTACAATTACAAATTATGAAATATTGATGGGTGATATATTTAATGATATTGTACACTTCCCGACATTAGGGGGAGGAAATGATCAACCGAACTGAAAAAAATCATTTAAAAAATATTATTGGATTATATTGATTCTTGCCAAATAATATGAACTGGAAGTTCAATAGATTATCTATTTGCAACAAATTTTAAATCAATTGTCCGATATATTTAATGACTCCAAAAGAGTTATTGAGTTGAATAATCCTGTAGGAAATATGTTAGTTAAAATTGATGTCCCTGAAGGACATATACAAGTGTTACAAATGAATTTAAGGCCGGCTTACTAAAATAAGATATCTTGATTCAAATATCTCCGGAGATGAAATAAATGTCATGACAAAATTGAATTTCCTGAAGAGCCAACTCTTGAAGAGTTTACTGCTGAAGAGAATGAAATTATAGAATATTTGAAATTGGAGCCTACACAAAAAGAAGTTACGTATTGTGTAGCACTTGACATTATGAAAGAAAACGAGAATCATGAAAATATATCGATTGATGAATGTCAGTGAAGAAATGATTTGCTAAAATAGAAAAATGCAATCCAATTTGAATTGGATTCACTGGTTAAAAGAAAAATATTTGGACTTGCAATCCAAACACCTAAAGGTGTTAAGGCCAAGTTTTTCCACAAAGACCTGGAGTTAATTATGATGAGACATATTCTCCAATAATGGATGAAATTACATTCAGATATCTTGTGAGGCTAGCAATGCATGAAAAACTTGATATGCGTCTGATGGACGTAGTCACTGCTTATCTGTGTGGAACATTGGATAATGATATATACATGAAAATCCCTAAAAGGTTTAGCATACCTGAAACATGTAAATCAAGTTCAAGAGGAATTTATTCCATCAAATTGCAAAGGTCTTTGTATGGACTCAAACAATCTAGACGTATGTGGTATAATCGCCTTAGTTAGTGTTTACTTAAGGAAGGTTATGCCAATAACCCAATATGTCCATGTATTTTCATAAAGAAAGATGGTCGAATTTTATAATTATTGCTGTATATGTTGATGATCTTAATTGAAACTCTTGAAGAGGTCCAAAAGGCAGTTGAATATCTGAAGCGAGAATTTGAGATCAAAGATTTTGGAAAAATCAAGTATTGCCATGGTTTACAAAATGAACATCTGGAAAATGGAATTTGTGTTCATGAAATTGCTTATACCCAAAAGATATTAAAGTGGTTCTATATAGATAAAACATATCCGTTAAGTACTCCATTGGTTGTTTGATCACATGATCTTGTTAAGGATCCTTTTAGACCAAGAGAGGAAGATGAAAAATACTTGGTCCTGAAGTACCATATCTTAGTGCTATTGGTGCACTAACGTATCTTGCTAATTGTACAAGACCAGATATATTATTTGCTGTAAATCTTTTAACAAGATTTAGCTTATCTCTTACAAGGCAACATTGGGATGGTATTAAACATATGTTTCGCTATCTCCAAGGAACAGTTGATTTTGGCCTATTTTATTCCAATAAATCTGGCCTATTTTATTGTAAAAAATCTCGACATGAATTGCTTGCCTATGCTTATGTTGGGTATCTATCTGACCCACACAAAACGAGATCTCAAATTGAATATATAGTAAAAGCCCAGATAATTCCTTATTCCTTCTCAGTTCATAATTTTACAAAGTGATACTTTGTCTCTGTTTGGCATATGTATCTGCGATTTTAGCTTATTGCCAAGCAAGTTGATTATTTTACTCAAGCCAATAGAGCTCGAGCTCAAGCTCGAGATCGATCGAGTAATTAGTAAAGATACTCGAGCTTGACTCGAAAGAGAATCAGAAATACTCGAACTCGATTCGATTGAGTTTGAAATACTTTCAAACTCGATATCGAGCTCGAGTACTCGACTATTCGAGTTCGATTACTACCCAATTTTCTTTTTTCTTTCCTATTTTTATTTTATTTTTCAGTTAAAATTACTTATTCACCCTTGAATAATATTATAACATAACAAGAGAAACTCGTAAATATTATAACTAACCTAACTAAAAGAGTAAATTAATAATTTATTTATTAATAATTATATATATATCAAGTTCAAGTACTTGTCGAGCTCACAAGCTCACTTATTTAATACTCGAACTGACTCGCTAGGTCAAGTGAGTAGCTCGAACTCGAGCTCGAACTCTGTCAAAACCGAGTTCGAGTCGAGTAGTTGACCGAACTCGAGTCAAGCTACTCGATTGAGTTACACCCCTACAAACTACTATTACTTGCTAGCTTGCTAGGCCGAGAGGAAGCTTGAAGCTATTTCCATTTTGGCTGCAATTTTCCAAAAATTTTCAGCACTTCTTGAAGAGGTATAAAGCTCTTATTATCCTCCGTAATTTGAGCTACAATCATGTGTAAAAATTGTGAATTTGGTGATAAATTCAAGCTAAAGATTTTCTGTTTTATAATCATGCTTGTTTAATGAATTTCCAGCTTTGTTGCATGATCTTTTCATGATGAATTTGGCTAGAAAAGTTACTGAAATGAACCATGTTTCTTGAATAAAATTATCTTGCTTGATATGTGAGCAGTTTGAGTTAGAAAATTGAGCTTTTATGGTGAAAATTTCATTCAAACGATTGGTGGGTGTCAAACCTCCAAAAATAAAATACCTACTCTAAGAATATAAATTCAAGTATAATGGTGAGTAGGGTCGTATCCACAGGGACTGTGTGATTTATCTCCTCTGAGAATTTGGGGGGTTTTTAGAGTAGATAGCAATTAATTAAAAAGGAATAAAAACTGAAATTCTAAATTAAGCAAGTATGCGAGAATCAAATAACACAAGAAACAATTAACTAAAACAACCTAGTCAAGGAATTAGTCTTGGCACCGGTGCACACAACTGATCATAGATACATACAAATATTCACATGTTCATGAATAAATTGGTTATAGTGGTCAAGCGACGCGCCCAACCACCAATCTTTCCTTAATTTTATAATAGCCCAGAGACGCTCATAGACTACCCTCTTGTGAACTGGACAACCCTAGATACGCCATAGGATTTAATGCGTCATTAGAATTAGAAAGACCCAATTCTAGATGGTAAACACACATGCGGGTTTACGAGGCTAGGTTAATTATCCCCACGATACAAATTAGACCACTTATGGCGGTGAAACTGTCTGCTACCATACTAGGTTGCTTAAAGGCGACGCCAACACCCTAATTGACTATATATTATTTAGACAATTGAATAACAGGCCTAATTATCCAATAAACCCAAATAATAATTAATTGAAAACAGAGAATAATTAAATACCCATGAACATATAAATTAAAATTAATAATCAAACGATCTCACGGTTATGGTGCCCGAGCCTTGATTATTCCTCAACTAGAAAGGAATTAGCCACGCTTGACATCTTTTCCATGCAAATCATGATTTTGACAAAGCGATACAGTAAGAAAAATAAAGACAACACTCAATTAATAAGGAGAAGAATTCTCGATTAACTCCAAGAGCAACAAAACAAAATCACTGAATTAGGTTGGTTCCGTGAAGAAGGACGGATGAAAACGAGAACAAAACAAAAGCTAGACTAATCTCTTTTTTTATGCTAGTGGCGACAGCCAAAGAAAAACTAGAAGAACACAAAAGCCCAAAAAAATCTACTAATCAACTACTGTCTAGGCTACCCGACAAGGACAAAAAAAACCAAAAAGAAAACAAGGACTAAAGCTAGGCTAAAAAGGTGATGAAGTTCCCACCGACAGAAAGCTATTCATATATATAGTCTCCAATTTGTCGGGCCGAGGGAAAGCAAGAAATCCTCGTCCAGTATGCTTTTGGAATTCACCCCTCACTAGGAAACAATTGCTGACTTCTAATTTCTCTCCAACTTGTCGCCGCCCAAAAACCTTCCCGAAATTGCTCCAATAATTCCTCCAAAATATCAGCCCATGTTTAGAAATTCAGCTTCACCAATTGCCAACTCAGCCCATCTACCTTTCTCTGGCACAGGCACGCCCTGGAAGTGTAAGTCTTCTGGAATTTTGCTAATAAACACCAACTTTCACACCAAAGGCCTGCAAATGCCACAAAATTCAAATATAAGCAGTAACCCAATTCTTTGCACAATAAATGATAGAAATTAAGCTCAAATATTAACAAATAAAGTGCACAATTATCTCCCTATCAACGATCGTCATAACAAGCTGGACATTGCTGAAAAATTTTTGGCATACTGCTCGAAGTTGTAGGTTGTTTTATGGCCATGATTTTTGATTTTTGTTACAAAATTCTAGTTTAAAAGATGCTCCAGATGTTAAACCATATGTGTGGTTGGTTGTGTAATGATCTTGAGTCAAAATGATAGCATTTAAAGGGGTAAAAGTCACAACTTTAGCAAGGACACTGTTCTTGGGTAGATTACAGAACACCAAAACTAGCGATGGGAAAACCTTCTTAACTTGGTATAGGAGAGTCAAAATTGAGTGCTGTTTATGGCATTTGAAACTAGACTCATAGGGTTTTCTAACAATATAAAATACCTACTCTGGTTCTTTCTCTACAAACAACAGTAAGTCCACAAATTTTCCTAATTTTTGAAACCAGCAAATCTGTGATCCTGTAGCTGCAGCAGGTTGATGCTAAAATTAAGCTATCTTATGAACCGAGTTTGGAAATAATGTCTTCTGGACATTTTTAGTACTTTGAATCTAGTTTCCAACAGTATAAATTAAGTGTAAATTGGATTATATAACCTGAGTTATGAGCTGTGAAAAAAACTACGATAACTAGGTTATAATTTGGTTCTTAGCCGACACTTGCTAGAAAAATGTCCGAGTGCTGGCCATGCGTTATAGCTTAATTTGTGCTGGAAAAGCCGACCCTTAAATGATGATAAGCTTCAAAAATTAGGTCTGTGGATTCAATGTAGAAATGGGTGGAGGTTTTGTGTAGAAAGTTTAGTGAATTTTGACTAAACGACGAACAAACGGCAAGTAAATCTCTCGACACGGCGGCCAAACATAGCCGTTTCCGTTAACTGGGTTGAAGACCGTTAACCAGTGTCCATACCAACAGTTAGATGACACCTAACCTAGAAACGATACTCATCGGCATGTCGGCACCTGGTCGTTAGTCGGCACCCAACTATTAGTCATTTCTTGACCAGCTGTCCTCCCAACCTTTAGTCGCACTCAACCACTAGTCATTTCCCTAACCGTTAATCACACTCAATCCGTTAGTCATTTTCTGATTGCTACTCGCACCAACCGGTAACTATCACTCGCACATGGTTGTTACACGACCATCACCCAATCAGTAACCGGCCGTTGGCCATTAATTTGCCGTGGGCTGTTAGCAGACAGTTGACCCTAGTCATACAAACTAATGGCGGCGGCCGTTCCGCCTCATAACCAGTAGACGACCATTAACGTTAGCAGGTCACCCGTAGGCAATCGTGACCGTGATCATCCGTCATCAACTAGAAACCAAAAGTTAATACCGTTAGTCGGTAACCCATGACCCTGATCGTTAAACGGTAGTCGATACCCACTAGCCGTGGTCGGCAACCGCTAACAAATGACCGATAACCGTTAACCGTTAAATGTTAACGGATACCAATAAATGGAATTAACTACTGACCCACTGGTACCAATAAATAGTCAGAAGACAGAAAATACCACTTTTGGTCAAAATTGATTTCAATTATTAAAATTTAATAGTATTAGATAAATAACACTACTTTCTTATAAATTAACTAATTTAGAGAAAAATTACGGCGAATTGTCTTTTGAATGGAATTTATCATTTTCTTTAAAATGCTTAGAAAAAGTAAATACAACAAATAACTAAACCTCTGTATATTCTCAGGAACCGACGGTAAGACCGAGAAATCTATCAGGTTCGAGACTCGTGTTTAGTTCATAGAAGTGAGTGTCCAAGTACATGTAAATTGTACTTGATTTGTTGTGAATGAATTTGTTTGGACTTGTTATGTCTTGAGAAGGCAAGTGTATATTTTATCATGCTTGCACTCCTTGGAGCAAATGAATGGTTGTTGAACATGATTGATTGAAATTGCTTGAACTTGTGAACTTGTGCCTGAATTGTGTTGGCTGGAGCATTGACTCGCCAACTTAAATTTGAAATTATCATGTTGATTGATCGATTGTCATGGTTCAATTGATTGATTGCTATTGAATGAGGACTGCCCGGAGCTAAGTGTTACGTCTGTTAAGGTGGGAGCCACCTCTAGAGTCCGCACTAGCACCTAAATTGTGGGGATGCCCAAATTCATTGATAAGTTACTTAACTCGAGCAGGCAAGGGCTTGGTTAAGGGAATTGATGAGCTATGGGATGGATTGTTTATCGGTTGGAGCGTGTCTCGCTGACTTGGTGTACTCGAGTATTACCAATTGAATTGTTTGACGTGCGGGCCCAGTAGGGGGAGAAACGGTGGTCGGATAGTGGAGTGAAGTGGAGTTCTACGGAAATTTTTATTGCTTGGTTGACAGAGTGCCAACAATTGAAATAATATTCCAACATCGTTTGTAAAGATCGGTTATGTATTAGCTCCTGAAAGCTCCTGTATCCTTTCAAATGTGTGTGTACTAAAAACTCCCTTCTTGAGTTATATTTGAATTTCATTGCAATCATACTTGTTTAAAATAGTTGGCACTTTTATTATCGCACTTGTTTGCCTGCATATTTTTTTGGCCTCATTGAACTTATATTAATCCCATTAAGTTTGTTATTTCTTAACAGGAATTTGAAGTGAAGTGTTTGTAGGCATTAGTCTTGATCAAACCTTGACTAAGCATTTTGTATCGTTTAAGTTACTTTTGAATGTAAGAAAGTATTTTGAATGTAATTAAAGTACTTTAGTTAGCAGATGAAATACTATAATCAAATAGTGGAATTTGGTACATTAAGCATTTCTTGATTTTGACGGGCTCGTTTATAATTCAAATTTTTTAGTGAGTCCTGACGAGAGTTAGGCAGGCAGTCCGCCGATACCTAGGGTTTGCCTTTAGAGGAAGTGGGGTTGTCACAATTTACATGTGGCTATACAGCCATTTCATGGAGATTTACAGAACAGTCAATATCTACTACTTCTTTGAATCATGCTGAAGTGTTAGCAATTCATGTGACTAGTCAAGAATGTGTTTGGTTAAAATCAATGGCCCATTATATCCGAAAATATTGTGGGTTATCATCTTAAAAAGAAAATCCTCCAATTACATTGTATGAAGATAATGCAGTTTGTATAACTCAATTAAGAGGAGGATATATTAAGGAGATAGAACGAAACATATTTCACCAAAATTATTCTTTACTCATAACTTGTAAAAAAATGGTGAAATTGATGTGCAACAAATCCGATCAGACAATTATTTGACAAATTTATTTACCAAAACATTGCCGACTGCAACATTTAAAAAGTTGGTGAAAAATATTGGAATACGTCGAATGAAAAATCTCAACTGATGTTTTGCATCAGGGGAAGAAATAAATACACAAGAATAGTGTACTCTTTTTCTCTTCACTAGGATTTTTTCCTAGTAAGGTTTTTAACGAGGCACATTCTTTGTGTAATAGACATCCTATGGGGAGTGTTATGAAATAATTATTTATTGTGGATGTCTATTACTTTATCTTATCTCCTAAATACAGATAGCACGTTCTACGAGATGATAAAGTTATCTCGACTTTTGAGGAGCATGATTTTTAAGAAACACGACTTACGAGAAGATGTTGTTTTTATCCTAATATAAACTCAAACTCATCTGTATTCCCCTATAAATAGGGGCCCTCTGTAATAGAATAGAAGAAAGTTTAGAGAGAAGTTCAGATGAAAGTTTATTTGAATGAATGAAAATTTAGTTTTCCCTCTATCTCTCTTTTTTCTCGAGTTTTTTAGTTATCTTAATTTTACTAACCTAGCGCCCACTACATAAAATAGACATCACTCCACTATCATATTAGTATTAGTTTTACAAGAGGAAGGGGATTTGGTCATCATTCGTTGTTGGTTGGCTCGTTGCTTTGTGGTTGATCATTCGTGGTCAGCTGTTGCTATTATTATTCTAAGAAAAAATCACCAATTTAGTCCCTAACATTTTTTACTAATGTCAATTTCATCCCTAACCTTTAATGTTGGCCAATTTAGTGCCTAAAATCATTTTTCACTTCCGATTAAGGAGTGCTACGGTGGCGCCACCACCAAACCTGACCTGGCCCCTAATTCTCCACATAAACAGGGGTATTCCTGGAACTTCACTAACGGTCGGTAATAAAAGCAACTTAATCGAGACTGGAAGAATTGTAAGTGTAAGACTTCTTTAGATAAGACATCTAAAAAAAAACGTAAAACCTTTTGAAGAAAAAAGTAAGGGTTTTAATAGGATCAAGAACTTGCTAAATGATTACAGTGATTGATGATGAATAAGGAAATAGCCGGCATCCAGACCCCAAAGATGGATAGAGTAGGCCGCCAAATGCACGAAAATGACAATGATGAGGAAAGGGCATGTAGCAGATCTGGTAAGTGAAAGCACTTAAATATTGATTATTTGTTCTCTCAACGGTTTAAGTTTAATTAAGCATGTTAAGACTTAGCTGATGCTGGATTTGTCTTACATGCAAGTATATGCATTATAACGAAGTTCTTGGACCGAGTCAAATTGTTTGTGGGGACTACTGGTTTGGTTTCTTTTGAAAAGAGGATTCATGTGGTCCTGAGATCTAAATAATTTAGGGTTGTTGCTTTAATGTTGTTGAAAAGGCTGACAAAAAAAATTCAGATTCTATGTGTTGTATAAATTAAAAAATTACTGATGTCATTTTTTGAAAATTAATGCCGCGCCCTATTTTTTTTAATATACGAAAATGAGTATTTAAGGAATTTTTTGTTGAAATGATTTTAGGGGCTTTTTCCAAAGTGAAATAAAAAGAAAAAGAGGCTAGAATGAGACTTGGCAAAGGTGACGGATTTGGTCTCACTAAAGTCTAGGAAAAAGGGTTCTTAAAATTTTGGAGTCACCACTCGGTATGGAATTTAGGTGTACCAAGTCACCTAAAGAAAGATTTGAGAAAAGTATAATCAAATCCTTTAATTAGACAACTCCAAATCTTTCGAAATCAGAGAAATGAATTCGGAAGCTACATTTGTGAGGAGGGAAGGTCAAGGTTTTACCATCAAGCACCCCCTAGCACCCGGCAAAAGCCAGTTACGAGTTTGACTTTATTCTCGTAATTTTAAGGCCAAAAAACGAGTTAATTTAAGCTAAACACATAACATGTAATTAATATCTAAACACATAAAACATGCATAGCACATAAAAGTGAAATAAACAAAAATAGTTGATTCCAAGGCTTCCGTTGGAAAAGCCAAGGAATATTGTGCTCTCGGCCCACTCGATCACATTACACAAGTAATAACAGAAAAAATAAAAGAAAAGAAAGAAAATAAGGAAATTACAAGAATTGAATGTTCTATGCCCCTTATAGGTTACATCAATTCTAAAAAATAATAATAATAATTACAATTTAACTTAGTTAATTAAACAAACTAACTAAACTAAAGGTTAAATGATATTAGCAAAGGAGCTAATTGAAAACATTAAAAGCAAAGTTTTGGGGTCAAATTTCAAATTTCTAAAACTTTAGGAGCTAAATTACAAAGAAGGAAATAACTGAAGAACCAAAGTGCAAATTTTCAAGAATTGGTCATCTTCTCCAAATGATTAGGGCTTTCATACATTGCTGCAATTTGCTTCTTCACCTAGTCTTCACCGGAAACTGGAAATCATCACTTCGACTAGCGTTTGAATTGTCGAAGACTCACTGATAGGGAGATAATTGTGCACTTTATTTGTTGGTATTTGATCTTAATTATGGTCACTTATTGTGCAAAGTATGGGATTTCTACTCATAATTGATTTTTGTGTTAATTACAGGCCATCGGTGTTAAAAGTGCTATTTAAGGGCAAAATTTCAGAAGACTCTTTTTACCAGGGCGTGCCCACACCAGAGAGTTTAGAGTGAGCTTGTAGGGGGGAAATCCTGAACCTAAATCTTGGGCCTTGCCGTTATTTTGATGGGAGCATGGAAGTTGCGTGTGAGTCGGAGATACCGTCCGAGAAGAGTTCGACTACAAATTAGAAGATACAAATATGGGAAGATATCCCTCATGCATTTTTGGGGAATGCGTGATTGGCTAGAAAAATTCGGAGAGCTACCAAAGTCAATTTCCTTGTTTCTGTAGGATTCCTGAAGCAGCAGGGGACCAGTATCTCTTGTTCCCTTTAGGGCCGGCCACACAAGACTAATATAGGGAATCTTTTTATTCTTCCGGGGACGTTATCTTTTTGTTAGGCAATTGAGTAGTAGTAGTTTCTCGTTTTGCTTCCGCCGCCACCCGTAGCGAGAGATTAGTACTTTGCTTTTCGTTTCTTTTTAATTCCAGTTTTTCCCTTTGCAATTGAAGTTTCTTCCATACAAGATTGTTACTTTTCCTTCCATACGAATCACATGGAAGTCTTGGGTTGCATCGTTATCATGAGGCATGGCTAAACTATTTTCTTAGTTGAGGAATAATCAAGACTCAGGGCACAACAATTGTGAGATCATTTTAATTGTTTAATTTTGATTCTGCGTTCATGAGTATTTAATTATTCTCTATTTTCCATGAGTTATTGTTATTTGGATTTATTGGATAATTAGGCCTGTTGCTCAATTGTCTAAATAATTGATAGCCAATTAAGATATTGGCGCATCGCCGTTAAGCATCTTGATTAGTGACAAACGAGACAATTTCACCGCCTCGCAAGCGATCTAATCTGGATCGTGGGAGTAATTAATCTAGTCTAAATAAACCCGCATGTGTGTTTGTCCACTAGAATTGGGTCTTTCTAATTCCTAATGTTGTGACTACATTAAGCCCTATGAGCGTCTCTAGGGTTGTCTAGTTTACAAGAAGGTAGTTTATGAGCATCTTTGGACTACTGTATAATTAAGAAAATATTGGTGGTTAGGCGCGTCGCTCGACCACTATAACCAATTTATTTGTGAACGTGTGAATATTTTCATGTATCTATGATCAGTTGTGTGCACCGGTACCAAGATTAATTTCTTGATTAGGTTGTGTCAATTAATTGTTTCTTGTGTTCTTTAATTACTGCATTCTTTTATAGTTGGAATTTTAGTATTTTTACATCTTTCATTAATTTATTTCCTTCTCTAAAACCCCCCAAATTCTCTGTAGGAAATAAATCACCCAATCCTTGATGATACGACTCTATTCGCCATTATATTTGAATTCATATTTTTAAAATAGGTATTTTATTTTTTGCGGTTTGACACCCACCACTCACCCTCTATTCCCCACTCACAGGTATACACTAAAATTCACACAGAAGAGGGGAAAAAAATGGCAAGAGCAAAAATGGAAAAAAAAAAAAAACCAAACGCACGAATCTGTCAAATCTCTTTCTCGCTTCACTGGTGAGTTCACAAGATTTGACCAGCATTGGATTGGCCGGAATTTCCGGAGTTTCCTCCCCACGCGAAAAGATTCAATAAAGTTCATTCATTCAGATTTAACTGCCCTTGGAAAATTTTATCAAACAAGTTGTGGGCATAAGTAACAGTGACTCGTTTACAAGAAATTCAGAGGTAATCAGCCCAAAATTTTTGTGAAAAATAAAATCTAATCTAACCCAATCACTGGACATTCGGATTTCAACAAATGCCAAACAGAAAAACTTAAAAGTAACAAAACACATAATGTGGCATTTTTGACAAAATAACCAAGTAATAGAAGCAAAGGGGTTAAGGAGTTTTTACAGTACTTTTCAAGAAGATTTCACGGTAGTGGTAGTGGTGGGTTCTGGCGAGATGGCCCCAGTGACGGTGGCAGAGAGCACTCCTATTCCTCAGCCCCTTAGTTCTTTCTTCCTATGTTACTGGGTTTTCATCTAAGAAACTAATATGGAGGAAAGATTTTTGGGAAAAGGTTAACAGTTGAAAATGGAGGCGATTTCCCGTTCAAGGTGGAAGTTAGTGGTCATTGATTACCATGATTGTGGGAATTTTTATGGGTTTTTTTTTTTTTTTTTTTGCTATTTGCTCCCTAGCTTACAACGATGAAGGATTGGTATATCTTCATGACAGATGACCAAACTGCACCGGAAAAAATGGCTTTTTCTTTTTTCTTTTTTAATTAGTACTAGTGAGAATAGTACCAAGAGTGAGTTGTAAGTGTGTGTACTTGTGTGTGTTAGGTGATATTGGATAAGACCAATGAAAATTCCTAGAAACCTTTAAAATTTGGTGCCTAAGAAAAAAATTAAAATAAAATAAAAGTAAAATCCTTGAAATAAAATTACCTATTTACCCATTTTCTTAAGAAAATAAAAAATAGTCAAAAATCGGTATCTACAACTTGCCTTTCTTTGTCAGAAGCATGAAGCGGTTCTAGACAAAAACGTAGATGCCTTTAAAATTTGGTTTAAGAAAATGATGTTTTGAAATAGCATTGGCCGAGTTCTTTTAAGAACTACCTACGTATCCCACCTAGAGAAATTAGGTCAAATGTAGTTCAGGGAAAATTTTTTTTTCTTTTTTGTTTTTGTTTTTGTTTTTGTTTTTTCTTTTAGAGGAAGGAGTGCCACCACGCCATTGGAGAACTAGACCACCACCTTACATGTTCCTATCTATTACATGAAAATGAAAAGAAAATTACAAGAAGCCACAAAAAAAAAAAAAAAAAAAAACCTATACTACACTTCCAACTACAAACTTGTGTTCACGAAAATTGATTGTTGGATTTTATTGGTATGCCTTGTACTCACTAAGGCTGATAGTAAATGTTGGATTTGTGCTCACGAAATCCATGGTAGAAATTTGATAGCCTCGTACTCACAAAACCTGAACGATTAAATTGGTGGATTTGTACTCACGAAATCCAAAACATGAATTGTTGAATTTGTGCTCACGAAATCGATAATGAAAATTGCCAAACGTGTGCTCACGAAACCTGAATAACTAAATTTGGTGGACTTGTACTCATGAAGGCCAAAAGGTGAAATGCTGGATTTGTACTTAAGAAATCCATAAGGGTAAATTATCTTTAACGCCCCTGTGGTTTTAACTGTTGCCACATAACCCCCCTAATGTTTGAAAATATCCACTTCACCCCCCTATGATTTTATGTAAAGTGGATTTACCACTTTATATAAAAGTATAGGGGAATTACCTGGACAATTGCAAAAATCACAGGGGGGTAAAGTGGATATTTATATGAATCATAAGGGGGTTGTATGGATATTAAAATTTTATCACACGAGCTTTTGGAGCGCATTTGGTACAAAATTATACATTCCGTCCACTTTCCACTTTACATAAAACTATAGGGGGGTGAAGTGGATATTTTCAAACATTAGGGAGATTATGTGGCAACAGTCAAAACCATAGGGGGGTTAAATGTAATTTACCCAATCCATAACTGAAATTGCCAGACTTGTACTCACGAAGTTTGCATGACTGAATTGCTGAACTTGTACTCACGAATCCCAAAAAAGGCAAACGCTTTATTCGTGCTCATGAATCCATAATTGAAAATACCAGACATGTGCTCACGAAACCTGAATAACTGAATTGATCATGAAACCCGAGAGGTGAAATGCGGGATTTGTACTCACGAAATCCATAACTGAATTGGTGGACTTGTACTCAAGAAGTCCAAAAAAGTAAAATGCTGGATTTGTACTCACGAAATCCATAACTGAAATTTTCAAACTTGTACTCACGAAACCTGAATGATTGAATTGCTGGACTTGTACTCACGAAACCCAAAAAGTAAAATGCTAAATAGTTTCTCTAGTGGAGTCTCCTCTTCATAGTTTCAAAACTTGATGAGATAAAGTACAATGAGACACATTTTGTTAGCAAATGATATTCCACGAAACAGATTATCAAATTATTACAAATTATGATAGAGATAGTGAAAATTTGTCCAAAAAAAAGTATTGATATGCTTTAAATAAATAAATAAAAGGACCAAATTTTAGTTTGAAAACTAAATTACAAAATTTCATACATTAAATAACAAGTTAGGAGTTATTTGTCAAATTTTTTGAAAACTGAACCTTATTTTAAAAAATTTGAATGAAGTTTAAATATAAGAGTCATAGCACATTTATAAAGTGAGCAGACTTGGTCAACCGATCCACTATTACCCAAATAGAGTCGTGACCTCTCTGAGTCTTTGGTAGTCCTGATATAAAATCTATAGTGATATTCTCCCATTTCCATTTAGGTATCTCCAAAGGCTGTAATAACTCAGACGGCTTCTGATGCTCAGCCTTGACTTGTTGGCAAGTAAGATAGGATTGAACAAATTGGGCAATTTCTCTTTTCATATTTCTTCACCAATAGAGACTCTTCAAGTCCTGATACATTTTATTTCCTCCAGGGTGCATCATATATTTGGAATGGTGAGTTTCATTCAAAATTTTCTTCTTTAACCCTTCATCCTTTAGCACCATTAGACGATTTTTAAACTTTAACACTCTATTGGTCCCCAAATTAAAATCAAATTTTTTCCCCTTTTGAACTTTCTCAATCCATTTTTGCACCTCAGAGTCTCCTTTTTGAGCTTCTTTAATTCGATCTAATAAAGCAGACTTCACGGTGATATTTTCAAAAATCACCTTCTGTGGCTCAAGATTTTTCATTTGAAAAAGGAGTTGGAACACTCACCAAAAGTGCAATCAAACAAGCAAGTCCTTCACCCATCCATCTCGGGATTCCCTTCGCAACCCTTTTGAGCGCCTGAAGCAATTACAACCAATGATCACTTATAGGAAACCATCTCTAACCAATCCCCCCCTTTAAACCATCGCTCATGTATACACTAGGTTACTTATCAAATGAGGAGGAAAAAACTACTCATTTGACCAACTAAAGCGACACTTAAGAGGGGTTCAAGGTTATTCCACTAGTCCATAACAAATATCCCTATTTCAAGCCAAGTTCTAGAATCACAAGTTTCATACAAAGCGTTTCATCAAACACTTAATGTGCATAACCACTAGTTTCATATAAACATTTTATCAAACACTTGGCAGGCATCAAACTATCAAGTTTCTATCATCTGTTGGTATTTTGATCATAACTAGAGTTACACTCATCGGAATGATAGTGCAAGTCTATTTGGCAACAAAAACTGCATGTTTATACTCTCAAGATCGATAATCATATTGAGCATGTTCATCAACTACTGCAGTCATTTACATGTTTTCTTCTTTCAAACAAAAATAAGATCTCTGTTTTTGAAACAGATGCACATGATCAACAATAAACCCCTCAGAATGTAAGAGGTACTTGCGCTTTGCCCCCAAATATAATTAATAGGGATCTTATACATAACCCAATCAAATTCATATAGGGTCCCTATAGATTGGTAGATTTGGATTTATGTAACAATTTCATCCGAGTGAATTAGAAATGAACAAATTTAAAATCTCCAGCACAGCTGTCTTGTTTGGCTTTGGCAGATAAATGAAATTACCTTTAAGTACCACATGGACATTCAATACCATGTCAAGCACCCCCAAAAGAAAATTGTGAAAAAGATAGCGATCATGCCGTCGAGAGAGTGTAAGTAGCTCTGCTTTAGGAAAAGTTGGAGTCGCTTATTTCCTAAACTAACTAACTTGAAAATAACAAGGAAATAACTTGGAATTCTGATTTGCATCAAATGAAGTAGGAGAGAGAAAAATCTTGGATCCGACCACTATTTCCTAGATCGAGGAAGTTTATGAGAAAGTAAAGTTAGTCCAAGAAAGACTCCAGACCGCTCAAAATCGACAGAAGAGTTACGTAGATAATCGGAGGAAAGACTTGGAATTCGAAGTTGAAGATAAGGTATTCTTGAGAGTTAAACCTGTGAAAGAAGGAGTTGTATCCAAGAAAGGGAAGAAACTGAATCTAAGGTATATTGGACCTTTTGAGATTCTCAAACGAATTGAAAAATGGCTTATCAGTTGGATTTGCCTGCTAGTATGTCCAAGATTCATAACGTCTTCCACGTTTCTATGCTCAAGAAGTATTATCCAGATCCAAATCACGTGTTACAACTAGAAGATATTGATGTGGATGAATCGCTAACCTATGAGGAAAGTCCTGTGAAGATTCTTGATCGAGAAGTGATGGACTTGAGAAATAAGAAGATTCCTTTGGTTAAGATCCTTTGGAAAAATCATGAAACTTTGTCTACAATACCTGTGGTCGCTTCTTGAAATTCTTGAAATCACCCTTGAAGTTCTTGACATTCTTGAATATCTTGATTGCGTGAACCATCACTTGAGATTGTTGAACCAAAATATCATGCATCTTGAAGTCTGTGGATAAAAAAAAAACACAAGGGGCTCAATTAGGGTTAAATCTAAATTGGGTCTTATCCTATTTATTCTTGAAGTCAAATCCGAATTGTGTTTGGATTCCAAATTCCTGTTGAATTAAGGTTGAAAGTTGTTAATTGGAAAGTGATATGATCTGTTACACAGTGATATTATATATCTCGTTCCAGGTTGTGCATGCGGGACCTGTATATTTCATCGTCCGGGGCTGACCGCTTGGCCTTTGCGCGCACCAAGAAACGCTGCGGCGGTCAAGTGGAATATTCAGTGCCCATCTTAGCCATACACCAGAGGGCCACCGCCTTACCCATGTTGTTAGTAACAGCTAATTAATGCCTGTACGAGTTAAACCTGCACCATGCACAACTACAAGACAGAAAAATCACACATTGGCACGCAAAAATTGAATCCACCAGTAGCTAAGAAATAACCTGGCAGGCCAAAAAACTAAGGCGTCAAGGACCTCAACAGTCTAGGGATACCCAAAAGGTATCTAGAAGGAGATTGACAGTTTACTGCAAAAATGCCTAAGACTAGATCATAATGAGAGAACCCGCAAGTTTCCACCTCATCCCAATTTCAAATTGGATTTCTTTGGTCATTTGTTTCATCTTTTACTCCTTTATTATTTGAGCACTCAAATACATTACTAATTTTGTGCAATCAAATACAATTATTATTATTATTATCATTATTATTTTCGAAAAAGAATAAAATTTTGAGGGCCCTGTGGAATATGGAGCAATGGTGGAAAGGGACATCACCATTGATGCAAATGGTAGGATATTGGTTTGATAAATAATTTAAATTTTGTGATCAGAAAAAATTATTATTCTAAACAACCAACCAACTTATTGAAAACATGCAATATCAACTTTTTTGGAATTTTTGAGTTGAGAAATGGACATATTTATGCAGAGACGCTATTTTTGTTCCCTTTTCTGCTACAAAATTTCCATCATACAAATCCCTACATGTTGTTTTCCATTACACGTTTTCTGTTCACTAAAACAACAGTTAATTAACTCGATTAAAACTTGATTAATTTTCTATTTCTAACAAGTTGAACTTAGACTTTGCACCGATTTTGACAATGGGATACAGCAATACTGCTTTGTCTGTTTTCTCAAAATTTTGCCGTTGTACCTTTCACCTTTTTCTTCCAATCTCATCCGGAAGGCTACGTAAATGGACATGTTTTGTCCTGCCTAAATCGTGACAAGCACTGCACATCCAAGAGTAATCATTTTCCTTCTTTTTGGGGCTTAAAATCAACATGCGTCCTAAATAATCATGAGGTTTCTCTCATAGGAAGCTATTCTTATTCTTATCTTGTACGAATCGTTGATATTCCTTGCTGAATTTTTATTCGTTGCAATATTGAAATGGGGCTTATCTTCATGATTCTGGATGTGGGACGTATGGTTTATCTTAAAAAAGGTTTCTTGACCCTACATCACACACCATCTTGAATAAACCCTTTAGAAATTCGATATTCTCTCACAACTTCTCAAATCAAAATAAAAAAAACCATGCCTCTACATGCTGAGACTATCACTCCTCTTCCCCCGACGTACTTACAAGATGATAACCTGACTCAAGAATGTGAGGAGTTGCTGCCTTCTCTACCCAGGGAAAGAGGATGGATTTCACCTCATATTTACCAATACCAAGGCTTTTGGCACCCCGCCCCGCTGCTTCAAGGTGTCATTGCATGTCAGAAACACTTTGAAGCTCGAGATTCTGACATTTTCCTTGTCACTACTCCCAAATCCGGGACTACATGGCTGAAAGCCCTTCTATTCGCTTTAGTTAACCGAATGCATTATCCTTCTATCGAACAGCATCCATTACTTATGCATAGCCCTCATGACCTTGTTCCTTTCCTGGATATAGAGATCTATGTCGAGAACCAAACTCCTGACCTCTCTTCCTTCACTAGTCCTAGACTTTTCGCCACTCATTTGCCATTAGTTTCATTGCCACAATCCGTGCATGATTATCCCTGCAAGATTGTTTATCTCTGCAGAGATCCTAAGGACACCTTTGTATCCATGTGGCATTTCACGAACAAGCTGAGGCTTGAGAACATGGAAAGTGATTCTCTTGAAGATGTTTTTGACAGGTTCTGTAGGGGAGCAAGCCCATACGGACCCTTTTGGGACCATGTTTTAAGTTACTGGAAAGAAAGCTTGGAGAGGCCTAATAAGGTTCTTTTCTTGAAGTATGAGAATTTGAAAGAAAAGCCTACTTTCCTATTGAAGAAAATAGCTGACTTCTTGGGGTATCCGTTTTCTTCTGAGGAGGAAGAATCAGGACTACTGGACGGAATCATTAACCTTTGTACTTTTGATAATTTGAGCAACTTGGAGGTGAACAAGAGTGGGAAGTCGTCCTTTGGTGTAGAAAAGAAGGACTTCTTCAGGCAAGGGAAGGTTGGGGACTGGAAGAACTTTCTGAATGCTAAGATGGTAGCTCGGCTGGATTCTATTACTCAAGAAAAGTTTGGTGCATCCGGACTAAAACTATAGCCTTTATAGCTCAATGCATCTGGATGAAAAGTCTGTTGCTGCATTAGTTCCTTGATGTCTGTGTCTTTATACATGAAGGCTGATTGCTTGCCGGTGATTACCTTGTAGGTACTCATTTAGTTTCCCAAATAAGTTGTTTTCATCATTTGTGATTTGCAATAGTACATGAGGTTTTTCTTAGTTGGAAAAGCTTGAATGTGTGAAAATGTGATTTCGGCTCCATTCAGTTGCCTATGAATGTAATGCCTTATTATGAAATAAAATTTGCTTTACTTTGATTGTGGACACCATCTGAACGAATCCAGTCAAAACTTGTGAGTTGTGACCAGTATGATAAGAGTACTTTGGAGCAAGGTTTTTAAAATCGGGATTCTACCTTGGATCGTTTTTTATTTTGCAGGATCGGATCGTAGGATTGAATCGTGGGATCGATCGATCCTACAAAAACTGTAAAAAATAATCTTACTAGTAATTTTGATGTTTGCAATTCATAAATACAGTAATAAATAATGCAACTCATGTACAATCAATATAATAGTATTATTAATTGAGGTTAAAATTGTATTATCTAAAATATTTGGGATAATCTAAAAATTGAATAAAAATTTTGGAACTACATGTGACATATTGTAAATGAATCTGATTAAATTAAAAATATTGTTCTTTCTCAATTTTGAGTCCAAATGCAATTACTGGACAAGGTAGTTGGAAAAATTGACTTTATATATGTGTGCGTGTGTGTATATCATTTAAGTATTTATTAATGAGACAATTAAATACCAATTTTTATAGATTCACCAATTTTTATAGGTAAGGAATTAGCATAACATAATTATGGGGTTTTAAAGTTTTTTGAATCTAGTTTCTAATACAACAAATAGCAGAATTTTCTATACAAAATTATGAATAAATTATTAAAATTTTTATCATAATATCTTTAAATGGTAGGATCGTATCAAAATTGAATCGAAATCGAAAGTCATAATCCGGATCGTAGGATCGTAAGATCCCACGATCCGGATCGCGATCCTGACAACTAAGCTTTGGAGTAAAACAGATTTTTAACCTTCATGATCTCTAATTCATTAGACAATGAAAATCTTCAACGAGTCTTTTTATGTGTTATGTATTGACCAGCTTTTAATCCCACAATGATGCCTAAATTTTGACGTACATGTATAGTTTACAAGCATACATCTTGACTGTTTGAAGGTCTATACGTTTCCAAACTTTGCACTGCAATGTAACAAGTATCAACTTTCAGCATGAATAAGTCGTTTACAATTATCTATCTAGTCTAGTATATTATCTATTAACCTGTGACATATTTGTTTTCAACCACTGTTTTATCTTAAAGACAAAAATTGGTCTAGTTACAAAGTATTGGTGTCTACTATTTTGGATTTTGATGTAGTAAATAGCTTTCTAGAAATTAGAAATTAATCATTACAGGATCATCGTAATAATATGCATTTTTCTTATGTTTCTTTAGATCTGTCGCTAAAAGCATCATTATTGGTCGACAATGTATTTATGAGCTTTGTCTTTAAAAGACATAGAACGGCAACAAGCTCTCCCTCACTCCCCATTCCATGAATGTCTTAAATTACACCAATACAGTATGAGCCAACAATACCCGCACGAAACTAAAATAGTAAGATAGTCATTTCTTAACATTATCAGCTAGAATTATTGTCATTATTGGCATGTTCAAACTTGAAAGTTGAAACTACTATTCCAATTACAAATTTTCGAGAGACTTCCATTTTCAAGTTCCCAATACTTTATCCCACCCCTGCCGGTCCTTTTGTCCATCTGATACACATGTAGGATACGGATCCACCGAAGAAGACGCTAATTAATTAATTTTCAGCTTTGATTTCTGACTTCTTCTCAGTTTACATAAGCGACCAATTAAAGTGACTAATTAATTGTCAAACAAGTACAAACCAAGGGGTCCCAAAATTGGACTTGAAAAGGAAACGTGTAGGGTAAATCGCCCAGGAGGCCCTCCAACTATTTTTTTTGTCAGCTTTTGGCCCCTCATCTATATAATGTATCTTTTAAGCCCTCCAACAAAAAAAAAAAAGCGTAACTATCTGACCCTTCCGTCAAAAATCGCTGTTTGTGCTCACGGAATGCGGGAACAATTTTGTCCTTTCAAAAAAGCATACCTCAGAACCCAGTTTTAAAACTCTGAACACTTCACTATCGATATTTTTGCAAGTAGATCTGAAGAGAAAGGTGTGTTTGATGAAAGAGAAAGAATGGTTTTGTACACTTTACCATCGTTTTTCTTTAAGGATCCACCTTTACGCTTGTGTAAACGGACAAAAATGCCCCCGCGTTCCGTGAGCACAAACGGCGATTTTTGACGGAAAGGTCAGATAGTTACGCTTTTTTTTTGTTGGAGGGTTTAAAAGATACATTATATAGATTAGGGGCCAAAAGCTGACAAAAAAAATAGTTGGAGGGCCTCCTGGGCGATTTACCCGAAACATGTATTATCAATCTAAGCAAGGCGTCCAATATTTTGTATTTTTATGAGAAAAATTGCAATTTGGTCTATAAGGGACAAGAGCTGGGATAAATGACAATCTAAGAAAATGGTAGATTAAAGATCATTAAGCCATAAATGGTGGTTAATTAGAAGATCATCCATTGGTGAGAGCTTATGCTAAACATTTCTTCTTGATACTATCTTCTTGGATCAATGTCAATATCTCAATCTTCTGCAGCTCCAAAGTACCTGCAAGAGGATGGAATAGCCCAAGAATGCAAGGACCTACTTTCAACTCTACCAAAAGAAAAGGGATGGGCTGAACCTCATCTCTACAACTATCAAGGTTTTTGGTATCCGGCCTGGCAATTCCAAGGAGTTCTTGAATGTCAACAACACTTCCAATCTCGAGAAACCGATATTCTCCTCATCTCTGCCCCCAAATGTGGTACAACTTGGCTGAAAGCCTTAGCTTTCACCATAATCAATCCCAATTCACACTCCATTGATGATCCTGGAAGGCACCCTTTATTCCATAACAATCCTCACAAGCTTGTACCTCACTTAGAACTTGAATCCCACATTGATAATCCGATTTTCAGTCCCTCTTCACCTATTTCTTCTCCCAGTCTCTTTGCAACACATTTGCCTTACATTTCACTGCCGAGATGCGCCAAGAATTCAGCATGTAAGCTCGTATATATGTGTCGAAACCCAAAGGACACTTTCATATCTCTTTGGCACTTCATGAATGAGATAAGATTCAATTATTTGGTGTCTATTTCTCTTGAAGAAGCCTTTGACAAGTTCTGCAGAGGAGTCAGCATCTTTGGACCCTTTTGGGATCATGTGTCAGACTATTGGGAAGAAAGCAGAAAAAGCCCTAATAAAGTTCTCTTCTTGAAGTATGAAGAAATGAAAGAAGATCCCAATCTTCATGTCAAAAGCTTGGCTGAGTTTTTTGGGGTCCCTTTTTCCATAGAGGCAGAGGCATCAGGAGTGGAGGATGGAATCATAAAGTTGTGTAGCTTTGAAAATTTGAGCAAACTGAAGGTGAACAAAGATGGAAAATTGCCAAGTGGTGTACAAAACAAAACATTCTTTCGGCGAGGTGCAGTAGGAGACTGGAAAGACTATCTGTCGCCTGTAATGGTAGAAAGATTGGATTGTCTTAGTGAAGAGAAGTTCCAAGGTTCTGGATTACACCTGTAGTTCTCCAGTTCTTCTCCAGGTTCAGTCCATCTTGACGTTAATTTAGAGGATGAACTAGAGTAATCTATTTTCTCCATTGGCCTATACTATGGACTGTTGGATCTTGATGAATTCAATGATTAATGTTAGTAACAATTAACAAGGAATCAATTTGTACGATTGGCACTTCCTGTAATATCTCATTGTTTGTTGTGCGTGTGTGTGTGTAAATATGTGTGCGCGCCGGCGTCTGCATGAAAGACTTGAAAAGTTGGAAATCACAACAAGCTTTTGATCTAAATACCTTGAGGTTTCAACTTGACTTGAAAAAGAGTTCAAACAGCTGAATCTCCATTCAAGCATTCTTTGTGACCCTGGCTATAAATGAATACAATCAAATCAACCTTTTTAAGTTCAAGACCAATTCGAAGTTTTAGTTTCGAACTCGAATCCTATGCGAGTTCAAAATTTAAGCTTGAGCTGAATCTGATTTAATATTCGATGGGTTCGAGCTCAAAATTTTATTTAATTCATCAATTTTGATAATAAATTATCACCAATACATATATGATATATATATATAAATATAATAAAATAGTATATAAGTTGACATAAAATATTAACAAATATCTAAATAAAAAATATTAAAAATTATTCAAATAGAATCAAATCGTCCTTTTAGTATAAGTCGGAGGGATCGAATCTGAAATTTATCGCTTACATTCCTTCACCCGAACCACCCAATACACTCCCCCCTCTACCCCCTCCAACAAAAAAAAAAAAAAAAGCAACAACAATTGAACCTTAAAGAGCTAACTATCTACAAGTTCGAACTCGATTCAATACTATAAACGAATTCTGATTCCCATTCCAATTCGAATTTGAGTTTAACGAAAATCAAACTGGAATCGACCGCTTAACAAATTGAGTCCAAACTGTTTGGGCTCGGTTCATTTATAGCCTAGTTGACTGGAGACCCCTTGCTCTTAGTGGGTCCTCCCTTTTTTTTTTTTTTTTTTGAGCGACCCGAGTCATTTATCTCATGGGGACACCGAGACTGCATCCTGTGTTGTGCTGCTTAGTTTGCCTCCACAAGTCATGCTGGGCAGGCATAATAATGCGAAGTACGACACAGGTTTTCTGTTATTGTGCTTGAACTCTTGATTGGTTATGTGGTTAAGAAGAAGAAGAGGAGAGGAAGGAGGATGAATGGCTGGAAAATGGTGAAACATGATTAAAATTTTAATCTTGACTGGTATTTTGTTTCCCCTTCCATTTGTGAATGCTTGGGTTGTGTTGGAAGGAGAATCTAGCAAAAGGGTGGTTGTTGTTTTGCTTAAAGTCTTTGATTCGCATTATGAAAAATAAGAAAAACTGGAAACCCAAAGCAGCAGTGCATAATATTCAGTGGTTGCTTAATTCGAGTATTTTCCATGTATTATGTATTTATCTGTTTCTTTTGTTATTTTTGAAATTGGCAATAGTGGAAGCCAATACTACTATTGACTACTTTTAGTACCGCGTTTTGTGTTAACATCATCAACGAGTTGTTGGGCCTTAGGGTAGGAATTCAAGAAGACATGTCTTCATTAAGATGAAAATATGTATTCATGTGACTTGTACCAGCAAGGTTGTCAGGACTAGTAAATGTCTGACCCTCAGTACTGCAATGCACAATCTGAGGCCCAGGGCTATAGAAAGGCTAATTTTTTATTCTGGGCAGCCGGAAAGATGTAACTTGTGAGGATGTGAAATTAAATTGCTTTAACATGTAGCTACACAACGTTGTATGACAGATAATTGGAGTGGAAATTTGGACGGAAAATAGGCCATGAGGTTTAACGACTCTTCTCATAGATGAAAAATGTAGGTACTAAGGTAGGATATGTGTTATTGTGTCTTATCAGCATAACATTTGGGAAAAGAATATTACAATTCTGCGATTCTGTTGATAGCTAACGTTGTCATCTGTTGCTACCTTTTTTTTGTTTTCTAATCTTGATTCGATGCTTTACACAATATTCAGTGCTTCCTGGTAGAGCAATAAAATATATTTAAGAGCAATTTCCTAGCTGATGATTCTGTGCCTCATGCTTTAGTTGCCTTTGGGCATGAATTTTTAATTTTTTTTCTTTTTTGATTTTTAATTAAAACTGCTAGACAAGCATAAGTTTCTGTTGCCCAAATGACTATGTGGTATCACTTGCATCATAAAAGACCTTGTAAATTGCTAGAGATTAGCTGTTTTATATGATTTATTTTCTTCGTTGACAAACAAAAATAATTCTCGTCTCTCAATGTTTAATCTGTCAATTTGTTTGCTGTAGAATGAGAAAAGGGAAAGGGTTGTGAAAGCAAGTCGGGATATCACTATGAACAGCAAGAAGGTTATAGTTCAGGTTCACTGGTGAGGAAGATTTGTGAACCAAACTCGGTATATTTTGTCTTTAGGCATTCTTTATCTTTGGTGGGAGTGGAATCCATTTATCTGTTGTCTGTCCTTGTGCAAAATCATTATCTTCCTTGGGAATATTTTTCTGGAGACTACAAATAGGACAATTTTGACTGTGTTCTTTAAGTCGGTGGTATTTTCAAATGCAATTTTTAGTTTGGTTTTGAACTAATAAGGCCTGATTTCTGAACTTATAGTTTGCTAGTTTGTGCACTGTGAAGCTTTCAATGTTTTTGATGCATTCCTGCTTTATATATTTGTAAACAGGATTAGCAAGCATAACAAAAAGGAAGTTCTAGAAAAAGCAGAAAAAGATCTTGAAGCAGTGAAGGATCAGCATGTATCCCGACTCGTACAGCAACTACAGGGGACTGATTTCTGGAAGCTACGACAAGCATACTCTCCTGGGGTTGTGCTTTTTAAAGTTTTCTATTTGTCTAGACTCGAGAAAAATTACTTCTGATGTTAGTTTCTTTTTCACAATATTATAGATCCAAGAGTATGTTTAAGCTGCAACACTATGTAACGTTTGCAAGACTGGGACTCTTTTGAATCTTGATGAGATCAATGCTAGCCTGCTACCACTGAGTGATCCATCCCATGAACCTCTGCAGATTAACATCCTAGACTATCTCTTGGGGGTATTGCCTTGAACTTGCTACGTATGTTTAATATCCCATTTCATTTAGATGGGTGAGAATTCCGCCATTACTGCAAATTAGTTTATTGCAGCACATCTCGTGAAAAGGAATAAATCCCTTCTTAATGGGTTAAACTTTATTTGACAGAGGCAATAAAGTTGTATCTTGTTTCTGCTTGATATCTAACCTAGTGTTTTTTATACGGGATCATACTCGGTTGAGCAGGTTAAATTATAGCAACCTCTTTCATGCAAATTAGTTCATAATTCTAAAACAATTTTCTTTCTCCTGGCTTGCAGACTTAACGGGAGAGTTAATGAGGCTGGCAATTGGTAGAATATCAGACGGTGAACTTGAATTTGCTGAGAAGATATGCAAGTTTGTGCGTGAAATCTATAGGAAACTGACTGTTCTTGCTCCGGAAATGGATGACAGCTCAGACATGAAAATGAAGATGGATACAATGCTCCAAAGTGTTATGAAAATAGAAAATGGTAATGTGTTGCTTCTTGTTATTATTTATCTCAACCTTTACATTTTTTTCAGTTTTGGCAATAGATATACTAGTGGAGTACCAATTGCTGAGAAAAGTAGAACTTGGTTACAGTTGACATAACTATTATCTCAGGGACTCTTTTATAAACTATTCCTACCAGATTTATTTTTGTGCTCAATAGGTCCTAGAGGATTTTTGTCATAAAATGGTTCTGAGTCCAAAAACTGATTTGCAAGGTTTCAGTTGAGTAGGCGGAATATTTACACTGTACAGGATAACCAGTGGCCTTATCGTGGGGCAATCAACATCTAACTTATACAGTTAGCTGGTTGAATCTCTTGGTTCTGAATAGTTTATTTCCTGGACCATGTGTTAGCCATATATGAGTATTGCATGTAAGAAAAATGAAAGGAAACAGTCCATCATGCTGCTGGTGTGCGGTATATGTCTTTAGATCATATCAATTTCCATATTGTCCTACTTATAATTTTTCTTTTTGGCGGTTGTCTAAAGTTCTAAGCTCCTCTTTCTCTGTTTCACATGATCATCAAACTAAAGTAGCTGAATATTGAAGTGAGATCTTAGTCTCAAGTGCTTTTACTAAAATTGAAGTATGCGAATATTTTGTCTGTCTGCATGTGAAGTAACTTGATTTTGTCTGGATGAGTTTGACTTGGAGAAGGGTTCAAATTTTATAGATTTTGTGGTAATTTTTATTCGTTTTGATGAATCTCTGACTTGTTTATTATCTCTGCAGCATGCTTTAGTGTTCGTGTTAGAGGATCAGAGTATATCCCTTTTGTTGGATCTGGATCTGCTGATGCCTGTTATTCTCTGATTGGCTTGCCTGATTTTGAACAATGAAGTGATAATGCATCCCGTAGAGGAGAAAATCCTCCACCGTTGGGTCCATTGTGCAAAACACAACATTCTTTCGGCGAGGTACAGTAGGAGACTGGAAAAACTATCTGTCGCCTGTAATGGTAGAAAGATTGGATTGTCTTAGTGAAGAGAAGTTCCACGGCTCTGGATTACACCTGTAGTTCTCCAGTCCTTCTCTAGGTTCAAACCATCTTGACGTTAATTTAGAGTATGAACTAGGGTAATCTATTTTCTCCATTGGCATGTAATATGGGCTGCTGGATCTTGATGAAGTCAATGACTAGTGTTAGTAAGTGGTAACAAAGAGTCAATTTGTACTATTGGCACTTCCTGTAATATCTCCTTGTTTGTTGTGTGTGTGTGTGTGTATAAATATGTTTTCTGCATGAAAGACTTGAAAAGTTGGAAATCACAACAAGCTTTTGATCTAACCTTGAGGTTTCAACTTGACTTGAACAAGAATTCAAACAGTTCAATCTCCGTTCAAGCATTCTTTGTAACCCCGACTGTAAATGAATACAATCAAATCAACCTTTTTAAGTTCAAGCTCGATTTGAAGTTTTGGGTTCAAACTCAAATCCTATACGAGTTCAAAATTTAAACTTGAGCTCGATTCGATTTAATATTTGATGGGTTCGAGCTTAATTCAAGAGCTCAAAATTTTATTTAATTCATCAATTTTAATATTAATTTATCACTAATACATATATAGTATCTACATAATAAAATAGTATATAATCTTATGGGATAATTTTAGAAACCTCCCTTGAGGTTTTACAAAATATCACTTAATTCCCCCGACATTTGTAAAATCTCTCTTACTTCCCCTGAAGTGATTATAGGACTACATGTCATTATCAGAAGGATTCAATTATCAATAATGCCCTTACTTGTTTTAGCAATTATTTAACTATTATAAAAAAAAAATTAGACAAAACTGGTAGCATTTAATCATACCACTAAAATTCTTTATGTAGCCTTGTGATTTATTTGGATTTCTTTCACTCTCTAAAATTCTTAACATAGCCTTACAATTGTATCCACAATACCGATTCTTGATACTCAAAGATGATGGTGGTTTGTATGAATATCTTCCAAAGAATGAACTAGTCATTTTGTTCTACCAGTTTCCTCTCAATGAGCTCATATTATGAAGATATTTTTGCCTTTTAATATAGCTGCAACATATCGAACTAGCAGTTCCCTTCCACTGGTCTATTAGCTACTCATTGCATCAAAATCTTTTTTCTTTTCACACTTTGACTCCCTTATTTTCAAGATTTTTTCAAAATCTGAAATGTATTTTTTAGGCAACATATGGGTATCAAGGGCACTAAAATACTCTCTCACCTCCCACATGTTTTTTCTAATATTATTTTTTGTTATAGGAACTGACATTGTTAACAAAATGTCAATTCGAAGGGAGGTAAAAGAGATTTTGCAAACGTTGGGGGAGCTAAGTGATATTTTGTGAAACCTTAGGGCTCTAAAATTATCCCTATTTTTACATAAAATATTAAAAAATATGTAAATAAAAATATTAAAAATTATTCAAATAGAATCGAACCGTCTTTTTAGTATAAGTCAGAGGGATTGAATTTGAAATCTCTCACTTACATTCCGTCATCCAAACCACCCAACACGTCCCCCATCCACCCCCTCCAAAAAAAAAAAAAAAAAAAGAACAATTGAACCTTAAAGAGCTGAATATCTACAAGGTCGAACTCGATTAGATGCTATAAACGAATTCTAATTCCCATTGCAATTTGAATTCGAGTTCATTGAAAATCAAACCCGAATCGACCACTTAACAAATTGAACCCAAATTGGTTGGACTCGGGTCGTTTGTAGCCTAGTTGAGACTCCTTACTCTTAGTGGGTCCCCCCCCCCCTCCCCGGCGCCCGAGGAGCCCATTTCATGGGGACACCGAGACTGCATCTTGTGTTGTGCTGCTTCGTTTGCCTCCACAACTCATGCTGGGCAGGCATGATAATGTGGAGTACGACAACTGAACTCTTTGTGCTAGCAGGAGACAAATATACAGGGATAATCTATCATGCATGGAGGAATGGGTTCAATTAACTCGTTATATGTCAAGATAACATAGAAGAACTCAAAGGCAGCTAAACTAAATTCTCAATTCACCGACAGCGCAAAATAAAGTCTATTGTACAGTAGCACCATGCCTATTTTTTTTCCTTGCATAAAACATGAGTCACATATCAAATGTTGGTTAATAACCCCTGTAATATTTGGTGGATCCACTAACTGTATATCCCAATTGTGTTCAACTTGTAGTGTATCAACCAGAAATAACGATTGAGTTCAGCCCTTCTCGATGCACTGCTATTGGATAGCAGAGTGAGCGCAAATTTATCTCTCCTTCTCTGATCTAAAGCTGTTCAATCTCTCTCATAGATAGTAATAACTGGTAATACTAGTCCTTTATATGTACATCATCCATCATCGCATACCATCTTGATTAAAACCCTTTAGAAATTCGATATTCTCTCACAACTTCTCAAATCAAAAAAAAAAAAAAAAAAAAAACATGCCTCTCCATGCTGAGACTAGCACTCCTCTTCCCCCGAAGTACTTACAAGATGATAACCTGACTCAAGAATGTGAGGAGTTGCTGCCTTCTCTACCCAGGGAAAGAGGATGGGTTTCACCTCATATTTACCAATACCAAGGCTTTTGGCACCCCGCCCCGCTGCTTCAAGGTGTCATTGCATGTCAGAAACACTTTGAAGCTCGAGATTCTGACATTTTCCTTGTCACTACTCCCAAATCAGGGACTACATGGCTGAAAGCCCTTCTATTCGCTTTAGTTAACCGAATGCATTATCCTTCTAACGAACAGCATCCATTACTTATGCATAGCCCTCATGACCTTGTTCCTTTCCTGGATATAGAGATCTATGTCGAGAACCAAACTCCTGACCTCTCTTCCTTCACTAGTCCTAGACTTTTCGCCACTCATTTGCCATTAGTTTCATTGCCACAATCCGTGCATGATTATCCCTGCAAGATTGTTTATCTCTGCAGAGATCCTAAGGACACCTTTGTATCCCTGTGGCATTTCACGAACAAGCTGAGGCTTGAGAACATGGAAAGTGATTCTCTTGAAGATGTTTTTGATAGGTTCTGTAGGGGAGCAAGCCCATATGGACCCTTTTGGGACCATGTTTTAAGTTACTGGAAAGAAAGCTTGGAGAGGCCTGATAAGGTTCTTTTCTTGAAGTATGAGAATTTGAAAGAAAAGCCTACTTTCCTATTGAAGAAAATAGCTGACTTCTTGGGGTATCCGTTTTCTTCTGAGGAGGAAGAATCAGGACTACTGGACGGAATCATTAACCTTTGTACTTTTGATAATTTGAGCAACTTGGAGGTGAACAAGAGTGGGAAGTCGTCCTTTGGTATAGAAAAGAAGGACTTCTTCAGGCAAGGGAAGGTTGGGGACTGGAAGAACTTTCTGAATGCTAAGATGGTAGCTCTGCTAAATTCTATTACTCAAGAAAAGTTTGATGCATCTGGACTAAAACTATAGGCTTTATAGCTCAATGCATCTGGATGAAACTTCTGTTGCTGCATTCTATGTTTCATAGACGAAAAGGCTGATTGCTTACCGGTGATTACATTGTGGGTACCAAATTTAGTTTGCCTACTAAGTTGTTTCGTCATTTGTGATTTGCAATAGTACCTGAAGTTTTTCTTCAGCTGGAAAAGCGTGAATGTCTGAAAATGTGATTTAGGCTCCATTCATTTGCTTATGAATGTAATGCCTTGTTGTGAAATAAAATTTGCTTTACTTTGATTGTGGACACCATCTGGACAACTTAATCCAGTTAAAACTTGTGAGTTGTGACCAGTATGATAAGAGTAACCCTGGAGCAAAACAGATTTACCTTCATGATCTCTAATTCATTAGACAATGAAAATCTTCAACAAAACTTTTCATGTGTTATGTAACCAGCTTTTGATTCCACAATGATGTCCAAAGTCTAACGTAAATGTCCATAATTTGCAAACATACATCTCGATTTCATGAAGTTCTTCTATACATGGATATATAGAGACTCAATTACTGATGGTATAAACCACTGACATTAACATCTTGCACTGAAACTAATACTGAGAAAGAATCAATATTTCAATCTATCTATTCTCTAACTATTCTGTAGAAGAAATGGAAAACAACTTATTCATAAGTTAAAATTTTTAATGCTTCTTGGCATGGCTGTCTAAAACTTTTACATCAACCTGACTTAGGGATGGCGTACTCTGCGCCAGTGTAAACTCTATTCGATCCAATTCACGAATTCTATTTCACATTCCAATTCGAATTCAAGGTCGTTGAAAATCAAACCCGAATCGACCACTTAACAAGTTAAGACCAAATGTTTGGGCTCGGTTCGTTTATAGCCTAGCTGAGACGCCTTATTCCTTTTTTTTTTCAACAAACAAAAGGACCTGACCCACTTCAGATCCCAACCCATTTATGTATTGTTGGGAGAAGCCCTCCCATTTTTATACAGGGTTAGGTGAGATTTTCCTCACAGCAAGCACCAGTGCCAGAGCGAGCAACTCAGTGCTGACACTGAGCCTCGAACCCGGGTCTGGGCAATGACGGCATCAAAGATGCTGTTGGCTGGACCATCTCTGTTAAGCCCTGGTGGGCTTGAGACGCCTTATTCTTGTTTTATTTTATTTTATTTTTTTCCTTTTGAGAGCGAGCCCGAGTCATCTATCTCATGGGGACACCCAAACTACATCTTTGTATTCTGCCACTTGCTTTGCCTCCAGAGCACTGCTAGACAGGCATAATAGTCTAGAGTACAACATCTCAACTGCAGGCGACAATATATAGTACTACATCCAATGTAAATTGGTTCAATTGATAAGGACAGACCACTTTCTTACAAAAGATTATATGTTCGAATCCCGATCGATGTGAGAACTGTGTTGGTGGGTGATCTATCAGTATCTTTATAAATGACCTATGGTCTCTAAGCCTGTTCTAATTTGTGGTGGTGACTAGATCCGAACCCACTCAAACTTTTTTTCATAAATAAAAAGAAAAAGACAATATACAATACTATGGAGTATATTTATCTCCATAGTAACGTAAGTAACAATTTATCCCAATAGACAATTATGCACGTCAACTTGTCGTGTATCAGATGTAAGTAACAATTGGGTTCAGCACTTCTCGATGCAGTACTATGGACAGCAGAGTAGGAGCAAATTTATCTCTCCTTCTCTAATCCAAAGCTTTCAATCTCTCTCAACTCTTAGTTTCAAGATTGTATTTTAGAAATTCTTTTTTCAATTGCATATGCATTAAGAGGCATTGTTGGCTCTAGATTTCATTTACCATCTTGTAACTTCTTCAACTGAAAAGAAAAAAAAAAAGAGGAGGATTTTTATTTTTTGGAAAGCAAAAAAGGATGTCGGCAAAGGCAGAATCTTCTACACTACCTCCGTGGATGTTGGAGGATAAATTGCCTGAAGAATGTAGGAACATCCTCTCAAATCTGCCCAGAGAAAAGGGATGGGGTGAGCCTTATTTGTACCTGTTCGAAGGGTTTTGGTATCCAATCTTTCTATTTGAAAATCTCCCAACATTTCAAGAATGCTTCCAAGCTCATGATACCGATATCATTCTTGCCTGTAACCCAAAATGCGGCAGCACCTGGCTCAAGTCTTTAGCTTTTGCCATATCGAATCGAGACCGTTATCCTCCTACAGACAACCACCACCCGCTGCAGACCAAAAATTCCCACCGCCTGGAGCCAACTCTGGAGCGCAGTTATGACTTTAATAAACAGCAACCTGATCCTGATCCCTCTTCTCCTCCTAGGATCTTGTCGACTCACGTACCCTACGTGTCATTGCCAAAATCTGTGAAGGAATCAGGGTGGAAGCTGATATACATCTGCAGGGACCCCAAGGATGCTTTCATATCCCTTTGGCACTTCACGAACAAGTTAAGGACCCCTGAGATGGGAACCCTTTCACTGGAAGAGGCTTTGGACAAATTCTGCAGGGGAGTGAGTCTGGTTGGACCCTTTTGGGACCACGTACTACAGTATTGGCAGGAGAGTCTGAAGAATCCGAGGAAAGTTTTGTTCTTGACATATGAAGAGCTAAGTGCCGAGCCAGTTTTTCACGTCAAACGCATCGCTGAGTTCATGGGGTGCCCTTTCTCTGAGGAGGAAGAAACATCAGGCACTGTCCGTGAGATTGTGGACTTGTGCAGCTTTAAAAGCTCGAGCAATACGGAGGTAAACAAGAATGGTATAGATAATAGTGGAATGGAGTATAACATATTGTTCCGTCGTGGTGTGGTTGAAGATTGGAAAAATTATTTGATTCCTGGTATGGCAGATCGAATTGATCGTCTCTTTGAGGAGAAATTCCGTGGATCTGGATTAAAACTATAAGAATCCACTCAGAGCTGTTTCGGTTTCATTCAATTCTGAAGTTGAATGCTGTAATCTGTGTGCTTAAATTATTTAAGTTTTCTTTCCATGAATAAAGATGTTTGCATTGATTTCATCCTATCTTCTGCACTTAAAAGGAAAAAAAAAAATGAAAAGAAAAGATCAAGCTCAAGATACTGATAACATCAAGTGTTTAGCGTTTTCCTTGAGCAACAAAATGCTTTATCTTCTAACTAACAAGCAACACCTATCTATGAAAACGAAGAGTTCTCACGAGCTAGCTCCATTCTTGGAATTAGATTTTAACTGTTTTCACAAAAATCCCTGATCATCATTACCACCCACCGACTGCATTTGAGGCATTTGCCTTATGGATCAATACCTAATTATGTACAACGCATGGGAAATCGATCAACTGATCAGGCTTTCGACAGATTCTGCATGCGATCGAGTGAGCCAGCTATCTGGACCTTTTTGGGACCATGTTCTACTATATATATATTGGCAGGAAAGCCTGATAATTCTGTCTTGGTCTTAAATTTTTACTGATAGCAAGCCCCGCTCTCCACAATGACTATACTAGTGCAACACATCTCATGGGTGCATAAATTAAGAAAAATTATTTTTATTACAACCGATAGAAGTTATTTTAAGTGTTTTTCTTTTCTACTGCGAGAGAAAAAAAAAAGGAAAAAACAAAGAAGTATAGAAGTATTGAAAGTGGAAGCTATTAGAAGTAAGTAAAATTAAATAGATATCTTTACTTCCTAATCATGGGGGTCTAGCAGTTAGGGATAAGAAGGGATGTAGGGAGGGGGGAGAGAAGAAGGGTCTAGCAGTTAGCTTAGCTGCGCTGCACCAAAATCTGAATGGGTTCGGCATCTAAAAGGGAATTGTGAGTGCCCGTTGAGGCGGGGGGGGGGGAGGTGCTCGTGGTCCTGTTCCTGTGGTGGCTGTGGGCTATGGATCTGTGTAGATGCTATGGGCCATGGATATATGTGTGCAAATTTAATGCTTGATGGAGTTATTGTATATACTATATATCTTGTGAGTATTAATATTAAGCAAAAAATTGATTTCACTCCTGCTTCAAACCGGTGATCTTTCGCTTATATATTCATGTTTTTAACAGTGATTTTCACTTATTTCTTGATAACTTGAGTTGATGACTAATCAGTTTTAGATGAAATGTCTAAACAAGAATGATTCAGGATTAGAGTTGAAGTAGATAGAGGAAATATTGTAATTAGTTGGTTTTATGCAAGTTCAATTTTTTGCTCAATGTTTAGAATGTTGTTGTTTACCTACTTGTCAATCATTACACTACCTCAGAAGTAGATGAAAATTCTCTAGACCCAATAGAGAAGAGCTATTGAGAATCCATTTTTGTTTCTAAATATCTACTTGCTATTTGAATTACGAGTACATAAGAAGCAAATGAAGTGTTTGCAATGAAAATTAACTGATCGAGGCACCATTATTGCCACCTTATTAAAATTATATTAAAAAAAAACTCAAACTCTAAATTGTTTTAAGATTTCAATTTCACTCAGGAATCTTTCTTTTTTAGTTAACCTTTGAGTTCTTAAGAGAAGATTAATACGTAAAGTTCAATGCTTAAAAAGAGATGAAGATATTAGAAATCTAACCTTTATCATTCGCCGAAACATAGTCAAAATCTAAAAGAAACAAGAGTGTTGAAATATAATTAAACACGCACATTTGAATATAGAATTTGGATCTAAATACTACTAAATTACTCTCAAATCTTCGACTAGAATATGATTTAGGAAATCTACTACTCAAAACCAGGATATTGCATGTTGTATATACATTTGATGTGGTGCACTAGTATCAATCATTAATTACATACAGTGAAATTTTGTATCTTTAATGTATCATGTATCAACATACTAGGCTAGAAAAGAACATCTTAAAGTGATGAATGTATGTGCAAGAGCATAGTTCACCAGGCATGGTGAGGGCTAAAGGGGTTAGTAACGTGGCCTGCTCATGCTTTTTTGTATGAATTGATTGGGTGCTCTATCTTTGGAGCTTGGATACTTTCTGATTGTCTAAGTGTATCTAATACTAAAAAGGTGACCAGTGGAGTTAATTAAGTGGTAATAGTAATTAATTAGCAGTAGACCAACAGTCTCTCTCGCAGTCTCCTTAACCAAAGGAAGGACCACATGCCCGTCCATCCCTCACTTCTTGGGTTTGTTGTTCACGAGAGGCCTTCTCTCCATTTCTCTCTGATCTGACCTCTTTGCATTGTCCCTGTCCCCTTCTTCACTTCCCAAGCCAAACCCCAACCCTTCGATTTGGGCGGGAAATAATAGCGAGCTTCTTCAGCTATATTTGCTTGAATTTTGTCACCATGCCATATCAGTTAGTCACGGAGCTGGAGAAGAAGTTGATGGGCTATCTTACTTGTCAGGAACGAATTTTTGCTGTTGTCTTTGCACTTGCAGCATACATTCACAAATTGTTAAAAATTGAACCAAGTTGGTGCCACCAACCAACTAAACTTGTCCTATCCTATCTTATCTTTTTTTTTTCTTTTTTCCATTTTTGGGTTTTTTAAATCTGAGGAGTTAGAGAAAAATGACTTTGGAGATGAAGTGAAACTCCTTTTTCTGATATATAGATAAAATGTCATTACCATAACTGATCTAACAAACTACTCAAGAAGAAGAAGAAGAAGAAGAAGAAGCAGCTCATAGAACAATGGCTGTCGAATTTGAACGCATGCTTCATAGAAAGTCAATGGGTGTACGGCAAAGGCTTTGTCCAAAGCAACAAAAAAAATAAAAATAAAAAATTTGTGTTACTACACCATTTTTATCATCTAGCTTTGATTTTTAATCTTCTGGTATAGAAGTTGAAATAGACAACTTCTCGTGGTATAAGAGCAGTGTTCGCTGGGATGTCAACAGCCCTTTATACTATAGTTGACCTTCTATTCTGTTGGAGGTACAAATAAAAAGACGTGCAAGAAGTACTCTGCTAGAATACAAGGACAAGATAAAAGAAAAATGGAAAAAGAGAGATCTTGTGATGGCGAAAATTCATGATATGGACAGGCAGATGAAATTGATGAGAAAAGCTAAATCGTATGGAGCATAACAATATTGAGAAAAGTCTGAACATTTTAGAGAAGCTTTCTCAAGATGGTTTGGGGTGACGAGAGGGGCAAATGAATTCGTGTGCAATTTACTTTGTTGAGAGTAAGTGCAATTTATCATAAGCATGGGGACTTCTCGTCATTGAACCCTGAGATGAATTTAGGAAAGCGTTAAATACACGCTCCTCTAGTTTAAATCTATACCTTCAACACCTTAATACCTCGTATCAATAATTTCAAACTTTATACAAAATACACATTATGATGGAGGAATGTACGTCTAATCTCACCCGGAGTAAGGTCAAAATAAAAGCAAAAAATAGCATCAATGTGTTAAATCATTGATTATCATAAACAAAAAAGTGCAGTGCTAATTAAAAAAAAAATCATTTGTTTACTTGTTTACTTGTGAGAATCAACTTCTTACTAGTTTCCAAACGTGTGCTTGTCTATGAATGCCTAAAATGGCAATACCACACTTTTAATGACTTACTGAGACATGTACTTGGAAAACTACTCGTACCTTTTGTTCAAACATGGATATCGAATATAACCATTATGAAATGCTTGATGCCGTAAATGTATTCTCTTTATGTTCATAGAGTGTGGACGGTGATTTTGCTACATTGGAGCAAACATGAACATATTTATAAGCTTTGCAAATTTTAATCTTTCCCACAGTGCTGATTGTGACAAATTTCACTTCTGTTTTGTATTGAAACGAAAATCCATACAAGGAAAAAGACAAACAAAACTTTCTCTACTCTTCTTGCATTTTCGAGAAAGGAAAATTTGATGGTGTCGTAGTTGCTAGATATTCATCATATTCAATAGTGCAGACTTGGTAACTTGTACATTGGTCTTTCTTCGCATGTATATCATGATTATACTTAACTGGCAAGAATAATCAAGGAAAAAGAAAAGAAAGGGGAAGAAAAAAATTTCTTTCTGGTTTCTTACACTTGATTGCATTTTGTCCCTTTTTAGATGAAATCATAGAGTCATTCGTTGTCTGAAACTAGTAATGGAAAATAATGGTCCCGCATCCGACAGTATCCAGCCATACCCACACATATTTGTTTTGGAGGAAGGGGAATGTTCTAACTTTTTACATGCATAGTACTTAGATTTATTTCTATGTATGATTTGTTACCCAAAAAAAAAAAAAAAACTGGAGATTTGCTTTGTAGTCCAATGCAGAAGTTCAGAGGAAACTTCAATTATTCATTCGACAAAATAAAAAGTTAAATTTGTGCTCTTGCATCATTAAAAGTCAATCTTAGTGTCAAAATTAAATCGTTCTAAAACGCTTTCATGTAAAAGTAAAACTAAATAAAATAGAACAATAAGACAAATAACAAAACTCAATATACTTATATTATTGCAAAGAACTTACTATGTCTTTGAGAGCAAAATTATATGCGTCGACATGAATTGACATGATGTCTATTGCAAATAAAAAACGACATAGGGGAATAATTTTTGAAAAATGTATTTTTTAAATTAAGCCAGCATTTTTCATTGATCAAGAAAACCAAAAAAAAAAAAAGAATGCACAAGGTTCAAAAGAATCATCCAAATACACCAGGAAAAGTAAACAACAACCGCTAGAAAATAAACTACTGAGGTAGAAAGACATGGAGGAACCAAACAGCATTTTATTGACGATAGAACTAAACAGTATTTTTTTAAAAAAAATTTTGAGATTTATTATACATGGAGTTTGTTAAACACTGCGTAATTTCCTGTTCTTTCCCAAAAAATACAAAAAGCCAAAGCAACCTTAAAAAGAACGAAAATAGAGAAGGTAGAAACCAAAAAAAAGGACGGAACTATGGTGTAGTATTGAAAACCATTGACACCTGTGGCTATATCTGTAGCAACCAATAGAAAGGGGACAACAAAATGATATAGTAACCAATGTGGTTTGCGGAAGAAGTTGCAACGGACAACAGGCAATAGGCAGTTAGAGGAGAGGTGTTAAAGGATTTGTCTGACGCTAAGGGAGCATAGTCCGAGGAATGTAGAGCTGACTTTTCATTCCAGCCATTGTCCATCGGTCCATCATCCTCGGATGGTCGACGTTTCATAAGTTTGTTGCACAAATCCCGCAAATGTGCACCAGCAAGCGAAATGCAGCTGCTACATAGCCAAATAATGTAAGCTGCGAAAATCTCAAGAACGAAAATAGGGCGTTTCAATGCAGCGTGAAAGTGTAATTGTATGGGAAGCCACAATCCCACAAACACTCGGCGACAAACTCCTCTCACTTTCCGGCTATATAAGCCTTACAAGCAGTATGCATTTCTTGCAAGGGGAACAACTTTTCCAACCTTCTTACAAAATTAGGGAGTGCTGAATATAGGTGGTGGTTGAGGGTGCAGCTCATCAAGCACACACATCAAACAGAAGCTTCATATGAGGCAAGAATCATGTAAGTCTTGAGTAATAGGGGCTGAAGGAAACTGAACACCAATGGTATAGATTGGTTTGGTAGATGAAGTTGAAAGACTAACGAAATATTGTGTGGGAGTGAAAATTTTCTTTAGCAACTTGTACTTTCCGCTGACATTGTTAATGTCACTAAAATATTCATTGTTATTGTTTTGTGATGGTCTAATAGGTTTAAAAGGAACGTATGTGTTGATGAAGAAGAATGTTTGTCACCAGCAAATTGGGATTGGATTTTTGACAACGAAGATACAGAGTATGGAAAATAAGATTCAAGTGGAAAAGCAAAGAAGAGATGTAAAAAATGGAGGACAAAGGCGTCCATGAAGGCGGGGCAATAGGTTTGAAACATACTGACTCTAGGAGAGTGAAAGCTGGCCTAGTTTCTGTGGAGTAAATGCCATTGATGTCAACGAAAGCAAAGCAAGTGAACTCAGAACAATAGCATCAAAGGTATAGAAGTCAAAAGAATTTTTTTTAATATTGGCAAATGTACTTGTCAGTATTTGTTCATTATAGTAGTATCCCAATTAGAAGTGAAGCATATGTAATTGGAATGAATATAAACAAAAGGTTAGCGCTCATAAATAAACCAAATGAGCATATAAAACCATGTGTCGAGACCATTGGAAGTCAAATAAAATGATTGTTTATTCATCTTAGTTGCTAGAACCTACAAATTAAGCCCAAATAAATTTTTTAAACACATTTAATACTGAATAACATGTAGGAACAGGAGTTCAACCTTGTTGAAGTGTAGTATGTGTTGAATATTACCTCACACTTTTCCTTGGTTTAGGATATCCATGTATGGCCTCAAAGAGACAAGCACTATAGTTATTCATTTACCCAATGTCTGAAAGATATCAGGTATCGACTAAGGCCCCGTTTGATGGCGAAAAATCAAATCAAGTCGAAATCGAAATCAAGTCGAATTCATTAAGTCACTTGAATTGTTAAGTGGTGAATCTAATACAACTTTTGTCGAATCTAAACACCGAATGTATTATGCATGTTTGATAATTATAGACGGTGAATCTTTGAATTTCTTGTATTTTACAATTTTGTCCTTATATTGACTTGTTTATAAATGATCTATATTGGTATATTTTACCGTAGGTACATATGATTTAATTTTATTTAAAATAAGAATTATTTATTAGAAAAAGAATGAACTAAAAATGAATGAACTATTATCAAAAAAAATAAGAATTATTTATTAGAAAAAGAATGAACTAAAATGAAAATAAAATTATAATATAACAAATTTATGTGATAAAATATAAATGCTAGTCTATCAAATGTTATAAATACAATTAATCAAAAAAGCTCAAAATGTTGATTTTTAATTTGCTCACGTAAGTTAATCATAAAACTTTGATTAACTTGTCGAGATCCTCCTCCATATTCTGCATTTTCTGGGTTATCTTCAACATGTTACTCATTGTGGTTTTGTACCACAATTTCTTCATTCTCAAAGATTATTTTTCTAGTCAGTTTCTATTGCCTACACTTCTATTTCTATCGTGGAAGATTATTTTTCCATTAACCATATAAATCAAATATATAGATGACGCAAAGATTTTTATTAAATATGAGTATGAACGACAACTACACAGTAGAAATAAAGCATATGCATAAAGTTAATACTTACTTTTATGCTAAAAAATTGAATGTTTGAATGGGTAAACTTCTTAAGAATAAAGGTTGACAAAAAAAAAAAAAATTGGAGAAGAGGTTGATAAACTGAAAACGATGATGGATAGAGAAGAATGAGAGAGAAGAAAGATGGTAGAAGAAAGAGAAGAGGAAAAAATAAGGTGATTGTGTTTTATTTGACAAGGGTTATTTATGTCCTAAAAACTGTACTTAAACCCTTACTTTTTATTAAGTGGTAATAAGTGATAAACTTATCACTTATTTTTTGGGCTCCATTTTGCCTAGGCAATTCAGACCCACTTAATCATTAAGATGTAGTATTTTTTGTTATCAAACAGTCTTAACACCATTAAGGTCTGAAGTCATTAAGATTAAGACCTGAATTGGATTATCAAACGGGGCCTAAGTGCAATTGAAGCCGGCATTAGAAAAATAGATGCCAAACATGATGCGCTTATGGAAGGATTGGCACACAAAGAAAACAAGTGCAACATGGAAAACATAAATGGAGGCAGAAATCAAAAAAGTATGTGCAAATTTGTACAAAAGAATACTAACAAGTCGGATGGTGGTTGCAATATGTATAACGGGAGAGTATTATTGGAAGCAAGGGAGCACGTGACCGGAAACACATATTATCCCCAAGAACACCACTACAAAAAAGAAGAATAGAAAGTTTGAAGGTGGCAGCCGATGCATATAATTACTCTGCATCATCAAGTATGGGAAATGAGAATGAGATGGTGATATGCAAAAGACCAATGGCTGGAAAAGCAACAGAAACGGGGAAAGATAAAGAATGCTACGATGTTAAAGTATCTCGTACAACAACGCCACCCACTAAACAGCTGAAGCATTTACAGAGTCGGCTTTTTGATGAAGACGAAGAGCAAGATGCAAAACAGATGAAACACATATGTAGTCAGAATTTCAATGAAGATGAAAGGCAAGAGTTAGAGAAGTCATCGAAATTGGCTAGCAAAAGGGATAAAAGTAGTAGTAGTAGTCTAATATTTCTTGGAGCAAATGAGTTAGGAACCACAGCCGACAAAGACAGGCCTGGGATGAGGCAATATAATTCTACAGAAGGGAATCCAGCACAACATGGGTTAGTGTACAAATTTTTCACATAGTGCAAGTCATATTTAATTGCAGTTTTCTACAGCTGATGACTTAAAAATTTGCAGGCTACAAAAAGAATTGATGTTCATAATCTTAGCCATTCAACGGGAGTTAGAATCCTCGATCACCTGTTGGATCCACAACTAACTCAAACGTGAGATAAGTTTATTATTCTTGCTTCCATCGATTGAAATTCATATGTCATTTTGAGAATACTACGGGTGAGTAGAGATTAAAGTATGATGTCTGAAAATATGGTACATGGCTTTGATGATGATGTTCATATCCTCAGAGCAACACTGGTTTCAATTTGGGGACAATTTGCAACACGTGATGAATTCCGTTCCTTTCTTCGAAAGTGTGGTTAAAATGTGGGTATGATAATAATTTTCACATCCTATTAAAACTATATAATTTTTGATATATTTTGCATGTTAGGCTCATAACTAAATAGATTTGGCTAAAATTCTTAACAAGCGGTTATTAATTGCTCTTGTGCAATGTTAACTGTGAATGCAAGACTGGATAAAGGCAACACCCCTTTGAACATCTGGTACTTACCGACGTGGTTTCAGGTAAGTGGTACATTGAAAGCATTAAACCTTTATAATTATTGAACAATATTATTTGTAATTGCTAAATGTGTGGTTAAATTTTTTTTTCTGTTGGACATGTATGGGCAGCAATTCAGTGGATGTAAGGAACCAGATATTGAAAATTTGTACTCCTACCTTCGGCCAGATAGATTTGGTGGTCCAATAAACTTTTGTCAAAAGGTTGTTTGATCATAAACTCTTGTCCACGTAATCCTATTAGTATGATAATTCCTAACTCAGCAAAATTATTACCGTTGAAGATATGCATTCCTATGAACTGGGAGAACAAGCATTGGTACTCATTAAATGTAGTGGACATGGTTGAGAAGATCATACATATCTATGACTTCGAAGCCCTCAAAAAATGGAATTTTCAGCGGCTATCTGATGTTATGCAAGTGGTATGATACGTAGAAGTATACATTTGATTACTGATATGGATGTATTGTGTTCTAATGTTTCAATTTTGGCAATTTTATTCAGCGAGATATGTTGCACAAAGCTCTTGCTTTTGGGTTCGGTGATGACTACTTGGTAGATGTTTCTAGCTTCCCTTGTGTTAGTCCAACATGGTGCCCACAACAAGATAACAAGTAAGTTTATAGAGTGGACTAATAATGATTGTAATATTTATTATTGAAATTTTTTTTATATTTTCTCATTTACCCACAATATTACACTCGTTTAATCGATGCTAAGTGGAAAATTGTTTATTAATTTTTTTACTTGTTAGATGGGACTGCGGAATGTATGCAATTCAATTCATGAAATTATGCAACGAAATGAAATCTGGAGTAGCGATACAATTCAATTCTGAGAAGGCAAGATGTGAAGCTGCGCTAGAGCTATTTTTAAGTTCCGTAAACTTGACCCGTGACGAAAATCCTATGAAATGGGTATTACTGATATTTGACCCAATTTTTCCCCTCCAATTTTGTTGTTGAACATTTGAACTTGTGATAGCAAGCGCCTATATTGTTATTATACATTTTGGAGGGGGCTCGGATTGGTTAGAGTTGTTCAGGGCCTATTATGTAGTTTTTAAATTACATGTAATGCTTTGTTTGCAAAGTAAAAATTTTAGCAGGTGATTATTACTTTTTAATTGCTTTCCATATGATTAAATCTATAAACCAACTACAAATCATTACACATCTTATAAACCCCTGGGCCAATTGCCCATCGTACATAAATTCCCATAGCCCGATTGCGATTGAAAATGTTAATGAAAATTGGGCTGTACCATTGTAGCCATCACCGGCCATCCTAAGAACCAGCAAAGGCCCATAGCATGTTTTGAGCACATTTTAGTTCAGGAATATTAAACCCTATAAATCATTGCTCCATTGTCCCAACTTTCTCTCTCTTTTTCAAGCACTGCTGGAGAGTCCAATTTTTTTCTCCAATGTCTGTATTGATGGAGTCTGAGGGAAGTGCAAGTACGGCTCACATAATCAATTGGCCAAGAAGATTATGCATATGTCGAAGAAGGTATTGCAACGTAAAAATTGCAAAAACAAACCCGCAGAATCGGAATCGACATTACTATTCATGCCCAAATGATGAGGTTAGTCTTTTTTAGTTTAGTTTATGACAAAAGAAATTTTAGGGAATGAGAAATTTTGCATCCAACAATATTTTCATAATGTTCTTTGTTTTTCATCTCTGTCGAACTTAATATAGAACAAGTGTCGGCCATGGATTGGATGGTGTGATGAGTTTGCAAATGCAGTAGAGTTAGTTGCTGAAGCTGGTTTGGTTGTTGCTGAAGCCGTACCAAATCTCAATGAAGAATTCCAGGATGAGCTAAAAGAAGTGCGGAATAAACTTGAGGAAATGGGTTCGACCATTAGATATCTTAGATTCATGAATTTTTTTGTCCTTGCCGTTTTTGTTGCAACCTTTTTTAGAGGTTAGGAACGATGATCATTTTATCAAGTGCCAGCCCATCCATCTATGTTGATTGTAATATGTCAAAGTATCGTGTTGTAGTATACGTGAGTTAATTTGCTGTCTTCCTTTGTTCCTAAATATATTATATCATTCCTAATTTTCTTTATAATATAGCACTCATGACCACTGATAGTTTAGTAATAGGAGTCAGAAATTGATAATAAAATTTTCTCGCCCTAAGTTAAGGGTTAAAAATCACATTAGATCATGAAATGGAATTACATATGCATTGCTGAGTTACTCTAAAACCTATACCGAAAATTTCTCCAACCTGGGTCTTGGAGTGCTTGGTTTGTCGATTCCCTTAGAAATGCAGTATACTCCTTTCTTGTGATCCCAATAGATAGCAGTTGCCTTCCTTCACGTCTTTCTCGAGGTAGCACAACGACGTCTGCTCTATTCGGATCCCAAATAATGTATGCACGGTGAAAGTGGCAAACATTGAAGCAAGTCAATGCGGTGAAGCCATCTGCATGAAAAATATCCATAACGTGCCAATATAGAACTTCATTTCCAAAGAAAATCCATACGTCAGCCATCAAATGCTCTCGAAGATAAGCATAGTGATTAATGAAATTTGATTCTTGGATATTCCAAGAATCATAAGTGATGACATAAATAGAGTGCAAATTTCGCATCCGGGGCAATGGACGTCTTCCCCACCTTAATAGATTTCGGAAATGAGCCAAATTAGCTTGATAATCAAGGATATATCGTGCAGATATATGCATTCCAGGGGGATTATATCCATCATACATGCACTCAATGGTGAGTTTGATTTGCTGTATAATCCATCTCGCCTTAATTACGTTTCTAGGAGTATCACCATCCTGGAGGTAGGACACCTCTTCTTCATCCACAACTCTGCCAACGTTGTAAATTATTGGGTCCATTTGAGATAGTGAACTGGAAAAATGAACAAGCTAGCATTTAGTAAAAGGACGGAACCATGGTTTGTAGATACTATTGAGAAGTGCAATCTGTGGGACTTAAAAGGCATGATTGCATGAGAATACAGTGGGTGACTTGGGGTAGTGCTGTCTAAATCAATTGTATTTATAGCAGAAGACATGCCTAACTCCATTTTGTCCGTCAGTCCATTACAAGGCCAAGCAGTCAATGAAGTGGAAATCCAAATGACAACCTCGGACAGTACGACCTCGGCAAAGCAAATTTCTTTTTCCTATTGATACATCACCTCACCTCATTGCCAACCTCTGATACATTAACTTTGCTGCATTGATTTGCCAAATAGACTTTACACGGACCGATGTAATCACTGGGGTTACTCCTTTACTCAACCGCGCATTGCAGATGCAAGTATCCACGGTGGCAACTTTTGTCCATTATGTAAATTTATCCATTATGGCAGCTGAACTTTGATTGTTGCTTTTAGAAAACCTCGGATTGTTCGCATAGAAAGTTTTGATTGCTACATCCACATCACCAAACAAGGATTGCCGACCTCAATAGACTAACGTCTTTGCATTGATGAGCGAAATACACAATAAAGGGTGGATTTCAGCTATGACCAAATGAAACCAACTTTACTTAGACACCGATGGATTTTGAGCAACAAGCACACGCAAGAACACATGTGGTGCATGCAAGCCTGTATTGCTGGCGGGAAGTTTTGTCGAGAGTGCAACATCTGTTGAATTTGTCTAAACCATTGGTTTTGGAATCATGTGATAATAATTTTGTTAACAAAATTTATTAAGAACTTGTTATCGTGCCTAGTGAAAGATACTTATTTATACCTAAATTATTATTTTCATCGGCAATGGCTTCATTAATCATTACCATTCATTCAAATAATGAAATTCATATTTCTTGCATTGTTCACCTAGGAGATACTTATGCATTTTGTATTCAAATTATTAATTTTTTTAAAACTATTTAAGGACAGTAATATTATTCATCTATCCATGGTCTTAGTTAATCATTGCCACTTACACACACAATTAAATCCATTTGTCTTGCATTTTTCACCGATTGATTCTAGCTTCCATTCTGAAATTCTTAATTTGATGGCATGATTTATCTGAAAATTAAATTATTCATCTAGTTATGGTAAAATTTGTAACAAACATGGTTCGCATTACGGTAAATACATCAATCAAATACATGTTAATTACTAAATTTTTGCTTATTCGCCCAAGTCCGGTGCACGTGATTTATTCCTTTTTTGATCCAACGGCGAGTTTGAAGTTGGAGCTGTTTTTTCGCATGGACTACTGAGAGCGGTAAAGCACTTGGTTGAAATTCAAGTCATCCTCCTTTGCCTTCTAACTTGAAGATGACCCCGGGGAGTTTACGGAGTTGGCTCCATGTTTTCGTTTACGCTTGATCCACACATTGGTATAAAGTTTTTTCAACACGGTTAAAACCACAAGTCATTAGCAAATAGTTTCCATCATTAGAAGCTACATAAGGTACAAATTGGTTTTAAATTTATATTTGGTATTAATTTGAATACCGGGTTTCTAAATTCCCAAGCATCCCAAGCTTGCAAATCTACGCACCCTTTTCGCAATCTTGTACCTTAGTCCCATGTTTTGATGAACCACTTGCTCATTACATTTGTTGGTACCTAATATACATAGTATGATAGTAAAAATTAAAATCTCAAACCATTCGCAGCTTGAGTCGAAGTTAAATGTTTATAGCATATCAAACACTTACGGAGAAACAGTCAGGGGGTAGTAGTAGTCCTTTGATGGGTGAATATTTTTATGTGTTAATTGGGGTTATTTGGGCTTAATTTCCACCATTTATTGTGCCAAGAACGGGTTTACTGCTTATATTTGAATTTTGTGGTAATTGTAGGCCTTTGGTGTGAAAATAGACTTTATTGGAAAAAATTCCAGAAGACTAGCTTTTTCAAGACGTGCCTGTGCTTGAGAGAGGGATGGTGCAGGCAAATTTAAAGCTCTCATGGCCATTTGACTCATATTTCTGGTGTTAGAAGCTGATTTGGAAATTGTGAAGCTGGAGAATTCGTGTGGCGTCCGTAGCTCAATTGGAATTGGAATTGAAACTAGTGAAGTAGGGAGAAGCATTCCTTATTGCATGAGGTCAGAATCCGTGGAGAAGATATCAGCTATTGGGTTTCCTGAAGACAATAGGAAGTGGAGGCTTATAAATATGATTATTTTGGGTCGGTGGAAGGTGTCTCCTTGTAGCCTAGTTTTCTTTCCTTTTCTGAAGAGACCTTTGTTAATTCTAGTTTTCTATTGCTTTCGTCCTTTTCCGCGGGTAGTCCGAACTGGTAGCATAGGATCGTTTTTAATTAGTCAAAGTTTCCTTGTCCTTTAGCTTTGACTTTTGATTTCCGCCGCCAGTAGGGTGCACAAGAGCTCAACGTTTGCTTGGTTCCTTTATTAGTTTTTCGTTCATATAGCCAATAGGAAGAAGAAGACGCCTGCTTTGGTTTTCCGTTATTTTTCGCCTTTTACTAGCTTTTGTTTTTTTATCCTTCACGTGCTAATTGACAGACAAGCCTAAGTTCTGTTAATTTTTGTGCCAGTTTAGTTGATCACTTTTCCTTGCTTATTTAATTACGTTGGCTGCCGTTCAAGTTTCATGGAATCAACAATTTGCATGGCTTCAATGTCAAGGCGTGGCTAATTCTTTTTCTAGTTGAGGAATAATTAAGGCTCGGGGCACCACATCTGTGAGATCGTTTTGATTATTAATTCTAATTTATATGTTCGTGGGTATTTAATTATTCTCTATTTTCAATTAATTATTATTTGGGTTTATTGGGTAATATGGCCAGTTATTCAGTTATCTAAATAATATATAGTCAATTAGGGTGTTGGCGCGTCGCCTTTAAGCAACCTAATTAGTGGCACACGAGACAGTTTCACCGCCTCACAAGTGGTCTAATTTGTATCGTGGGAATAATTAATCTAGCCTCAGTTAACCCGCATGTGTGTTAACCATCTAGAATTGGGTCTTTCTAAATCCTAAGGCTGTGCATTAAATCCTATGAGCGTATCTAGGGTTGTCCAGTTCACAAGAGGGTAGTCTATGAGCGTCTCCGGGCTATTATAAAATTAAGGAAAGATTGGTGGTTGGGCTCGTCGCTTGACTTCTATAAGCAATTTATTCATGAGCATGTAAATATCTGTTTTGGGTCTATGATCAGTTGTGTGCACCGGTGCCAAGATTAATTCCTTGACTAGATTGTTTTAATTAATTGATATTTGTGTTATTTGATTCTTGCCATTTTGATTAAATTGAAATTTCAGTTTTTATTTCCTTCTTTTTAATTAATTGCTCTCTTTCTAAAAACCCCCTTATTTTCCCTGTGTGATTTGTCCACCAATTCCCTGAGGAGACGACCCTACTTGCCCTATTCTCAAATCATTGTTGTTGGCATTTAGGCTTCAATTTTTAACTTTATTTTTGGAGGTTTGACACCCACCATCCTTCAACATGACCAGTGACTACATCAATTTTCTCCTCCTTAATTCGGCCATCAGCTTGCACACATGGAACTGTCCAGCTTGGAGGACGAAAAAATGGCTTCTCTAAACTACTTGTGGAGTTTTTGTTCATCAATTTAATCCATTTTCTTGTGAGTGGTGGCATCAACATGTTTTGAATGAAGTGCTGGTATGAAACAAATTGAGGATAACTTGAATAGAAGCTCGATGCTTCTACTTCCAGCTGATAACATCTCCAACCTTGCTCCTTTAATGCGGCCCGTGAAAAGCATGTCAAAAGGAGGGCTCGATGGCTGTACAAGGGCATCATGCTTTTGTATCTGCCTACAAACACGATCTCCTGGCTAGTAAACCCAACCGCATGGTCCAAAGAGCAATAGCCTCTTCGATGTCATGTTGTTGCTAATGGACCAATCCTCTGGTAAATTGAAACGATCCCATGGCCTCCATGACACCTGAACTTATGCATAATTTGATTACTAAATGTCAGCCTCAACACAGAACAATACACGAATGATTTTTTTTTTTAGAAACAGAGAACAATACCTCTCCACCTGTCTTGCATTCAATTGCGACACGATAATTTCCCAAGCAGCCAGCACCATGCCGACAACGTCTGTTTGAACTTCTCCATCTCCACATTCGAGGAAAGTACCGATCTTTCTCCAACAAGTTGTATGGTAACAATTGCAGTACTTCATATGCCCAAACCTATACATCCACAAACACAAATCCAATAAAAGAAATATATGCATTCTGATTGCTTGTATACATATTCGTATGTGTACTAAGTAATTTCACACAACATTGAATAAATATTTAACCTCCTGCGGATGAGCATAAACCCACTCATTGTGTCGGTCCTCATTCGACACATCGGACATTGACTTGTACAGCTATGCCAGACTCCTCCCAATTGTATCCCTTAATGGAGTCAATATGTGCCAAAGCCGGAAGAATACCCTCGATGCTTGCATTTGGGGATTTGCAAATAAGGTTCTCCCAAACATGTACAACAAAAAGGTTCTTGTCCATTGAGCAACTGAGTTTTCATCCATATGGTGTGTTGCGTGTTTATTTCTGTAATACCAAATCTCACTTAATTTGATGTATCCATTGGCATCAATGTTTGGAACCCAACCTAGCATATCTGATATGTAATCGTCACAAGCATTACTCAAGTCCGGTAGCCTGTCCAACTCACATTAGCTGGTAGTCCACGGGTGAGTGATCTCTCCAGAGAGGCAAGTGGAACGTATTGGTAGTGTCCCACCAGCGTTCGACTAATGCATACATGAGCTCCCTTATCGGATTAGCGTGTGGAAGTGCATCCAAAATGGCTTGAACCTTCTTCAGCAGATCTTTAATACACAATTGAAGCTCCGCCACCACAAAACCAAGTCCATGTGGCGGTGGAATGGATGGGATACTCACCTAAAATGATTTGCAACACATATAAAACCAATTGCTTGGTTCCGTATAAAGCCATGCATAATCAGTGGAAACTAGTAGAAATGTACATCAAACTATGACTTATGCTTGTTCTTTGAAGGATTGACATACCTTTCCAGTCCTAAAGTTGATTGACAAGTGATCATGTGGATCAAGAAGTAGTTCCTTTCCATGCCATAAACGTGCTGGGTCTTCGTTGTCTCCTCGGATTTCTGGTGGTTCCTCTTCCATTCTTTAGTGTTCTTTTTTTTTTTGCCAGTGTCAGCCTGCAAAGAACTAGCTGTAGCGTGGAAGAGTTTATGTATGTAGACCTCCGTCAAGAGTCTGGACTTACATAAAACCCATATAAAATAGGCCAAGTTAAAGTACTTTTAACGTATATTTCTGAAATGTACATTGACATGTGAATGGGGGGAGTTGTAATTTTACGGTTGTAAAATTTAGTTTGCTTTGTTGGCGAGGAAGTAACTCTGTTCCATCTATCAAAAAATCGTTGCTCCCTTCCTTGTCCTATTCACAAGTTCTATACTTATACAATTGTCATTATAATCCTAGAAGCGTCATATTCAATTGGATTATGTCGCTGTATTTGATAAGTTAATCCGTAATCCCTATTTACATTTTCTCTTTCGATTATGTTTCTTTAAATATCATTGTAATGCAATCAACATTCTAAAATAATGTACATATACATATTTGCAGAAATTGGATTATAATAATTACCTAATTATGATTGACACAACTCTAGTCGACCAGTAATAAAATATGTGTATATACATATTATTTGTAGAGATTGGATTATAATAATTACCTAATTATGACTTACACAACTCTAGTCGACCAGTAATAAAATATGTGTAATCCAATAACCAACAAACGACAATGTGCGTTGCTAGCCGATAGTGCAGTTGATTTAACAAAAGTTACGCTTTGTATACACTAACAATAAATGAATGACTAAATTTCTACATTGCATATGTGTGTGTTTATATATAAAACACGTAAGAATTAGATATACACATCTCTAAATTTGTAGTTAATATTAGTTATATACATTATCATTCACTAAATATCAATTAATACTAGATATATAGATATATACATAGATATAATTGTATATGTATGTATATGCATATATTTATATACACTTACACACATCTCTAGTAGTATACATTATAGATACATCTCTAATGTAGTAGTTCCTATTACCTACATGCATAAGTGAAGCTTATATATAATTAGTTGTTATATACATAGTTCTAATTATGAGTTAAGTTCAAGCAAGAGACATAAAACAACCTTGTATAATTGGGCGTAATCAACTCCATTTCAATGTGGACTAATACATTAGTTCAAATATGAACTAATATATTGGAGATGTATCCATAATACATAATATATACTATATGTATCTATAATATATAATATATACTATTCACCAGGTCATTTCTTCTGTAAGGTAGGGGTGTGCAACAAGAAGATACGGTAGTTTGAAACTATGAATTCAAAATTTCAACTAATTTCGATTTCGATTTTACCAAATTCGGTGCCTTTTTATATTTCTAATCAATTTAAATAATTTGTGATATGGTAAATATCCTAACTTATATAATCACATAATTAGACTACCTATGAATTATATATACATAACTTAATTACACTTTATATTATTATATAGTCTTAGTCACATGTATTATTTTTATATTTATATATATTATTTATTATTATATATACGAATTTGAATCTGAAATCAGAATTTCGAATTTCGATTTCGAATTTTGAAATCCAAATCGGAAATTTCGATTTTAAAGGCTCTCACCCAAATTTCGATTTTCGCATTTGCACACCCCTGCTATAAGTTCTGTAATAATATGTTACTAAACTACTAATCTTTGATTCATCGTAAGTCATAAGTTTGTGGATTGTAAGTTATAACCAATATCATTTATTATTGAACATTGCAAACTGTATTCACATGAGTGGGTTGCATTTTGATTCAAACAATCAATTCTTTTACAAATCAAGTATTTAACCTTTATATAATAAATAAGACTAAATGTAAGTGCAACTGTGTAATGCATTACGCATTGCATAATTTGTAAATTATAAGTGATTAAATAACGTGTCACACGATTAATAATCATTGATTTGATTCATTGTAAATCATAAATTTGTAAATTGTCATACTAGAAGTTATAACTTATAACCAATATCACTTATCACTTATTTTACTATTATTCTAAATTGTATGAGTAAGAGTAAGTTGTATTTTGATTTGAATTAATCAATAATCACTTTTTTATTTATGCCTTAAACCATTGATCAAGAATTCAAAATATAACTAAGTATCTACGATAAAATGACCTTGAATTAATTTTTCAAATATGTAAACATATTTTTCAATTTTCAAGAAGTGAGAAGAGCATATTAAATTTTTTGTGCTCATTTAGTAGTTTTTTAAAGTCTAAACGGCACTATAGACTTATAGCTATTATAAATGGTCATTGCTCATTATCTTATACGAAATTTCTTATCTTATTACAAATAAAAGACAAATCAATATTTCTCTTCTTTAAATTATTGTAAGGTCCTAATTTACAAATTACACATTTAACATAAGTTCTAATTTATAATTTACACATTTAACACCCTACTTAAATCAAATTTCACTAAGCCAACTCGGTTATAACCAATTCAAACCAATTCGAAATCAATTCAGGAAGCACATGATTTCGGTTACTGTGACTTCAGAATTGGAATCAATTTACATTTTCATAAGTCAACTAATTGAAAAATCCGAATTCACATAATCGAATCTGCAAGGATATTAACCGAAGGCACACCCCTATTTTCGACCTCAATTTCGAGATCGAGCACTCAACTACTCAAGATCAATTACTACAAATTTTTTATTTTTCCTTGCATAGCTTTATTTTTTTTTGGATTTTATTACTTATTTACTGTACAATAATATTATTATATAAAAAGAAAAACTCGTACATATTATAACCAACTAATGAGCTTGAGTCGAGAAAGTTGACCGAACTCAAGTCGAGCTCGAGTTCAGATTGTCCTTGTAGGCTTCGGATAACTTGTACGGATGAATACATTTAAGAGCCCCAATTGCATGATTGGTTAAGGGATAAGGGCTACAGTCCACGAGCAATCTTCGGTCCCCCAGACCAAGAGTTTGGGGTCTAGTCCCAAATTGCCAACGATTTATTGCAATGCCCATCTTATGAGCCCAACGGTTGAATGTTAGTTTTGTCATTTCACCATCCCTTAGGTCTAAACCTTCTCCACTAAACTCACATCTGTTTCTTCCGCTCGCTTATCCTATTCACCCGCCCTGCATCCATATACCTCTCACTCCAAATTTGCCTCACTTCATCGCAAGCTGATAGCTGAACTTCTTAAGTTTCACATTCCGTGCCTATTTGCTCCTCCTAAGTCAAAGGTATGTTCCTTCCCCTTTTCTAATTATGAGTATAGATTTGATTCTCCCCCTGCATACACTTTCCCCTCTTCCCTCTGCCCGAAAATTGAGTTCATTCTTTTGTCCGTATAATGAATTTCCTACAAATTTAAATGCGTACTTTTTGATGCTTGCTACACCGTTCATACTCTCCATACTTGTACACATTGTGATTATCTTGATAGTTTCATTGTATACAAATTCATTAACTCACAAATTATGCACATATTATCATAATTTCTGTTAATACTTGTGAATTTAATACACGGTTCATACACTAACTTTCTTGCTCTTGTTCGTTCCCATCTATTTACATCCTAATCTCTTTTGTCTGATTGCTTCTTTCTATTTGTTAAAAAAATAAGACAGATTTTGTGTAAACCAGCAAAAGCAATGGACACGCCCAACAAATGGTCTTACATAAAATTCTCGACTTTCTATCGGATTATGACTGACGACATCATAAGTACAGGAGAACTAGAACTCCCACAAAACTTTGTGAACCATTTTGGTGCACAAATTCCACCCAATGTCAGACTCTATCTAGTGACCGTGCCCATTATCACTTGACTATAGAAGAAGAAAAAATTCTCTCTTCTTATGTAATGGTTGGAATGATTTCGTCAGTGATCATTCAATGCCCCCACTATTCTCTTTTGTTCGAATGACGAAGGTCCAAATTTCAGGTTGTACAATTTTGATACATCTTGAGATGAAATTGATTATCCAACAAACTCCTTTACCACCGAGTACCTATCTCGATAGCCAAGAAGAGATACTAATTTTATCGCCAAGACGTATACTCCGAATACATAGACATTTGTTCTTCTCCGACAATGGTGATCACAAGGATGAGAACCGCATAAACGACCGCTTTTTTTTTGCGCACTTCTTTCGCGCTGGAAAGTCATTGAGAAGGGCAGCTCTTCAAAACCCATCCGAAAAAGATTCTCCAATAGACAACCAATTCATGGAGCGATTGGTGATCCAGGCTTTCACGCCACAATATCCATTCTTCCGGCCATACATTCAGCTACAATGTGAGCCACCCTTTATTCAGACATTCCATACAAATTTTCCCGCACTCTCCACCCCAATGTTGAAGAATCTGTCGAGCTTATAGATTCTGATGGCACCACTGGACTATGGGCGACTCATTCAAGATGGAGTTATCATAAGCTTCCAAGCAAAGGTTGGTCCCATTTTGCAAAGCAAAAACGCTTAGTTGTTGATGATGTATGTATCTTCGAAGCTGTTGAGCACAAGACCCATCATCATGAAAGTCTCAATTTTCCCCACGAAAAAAGGGTCCTAAAACCACCATTCAAGCACTCAATGTCTACAAACAAGCCCCGCTTCTCAGCTTTTGATATTCTGATCCGACTACCTTTTTGAGTGGAAATTGCATGAGTAAACCAAACCATATAACTTGTGTTCTTAATGTCTTATGTCTTAAGTAATGGCACTGTTCGGACAATTGCTTGCTCTAGACTCAATTTCTACCTTTGCTTATATCTAACTTGTGTCTTAACTTCGGCCTTACTTTCTTATGCATATAACTTGTTCGTGTAAAATGTACGCTTTTGGACAATAGAATAGTATGTTTTAGTCATTCACATCGCTACATTTTTCATGTACAAAATTTCTGTTTATCATCCAAATCTTACTATAATTATCTCACACTTTAAGTAAGTTTCTCATATGTATTGGCAATACAAGCAAGGAAGTGAAAAATTTAGCCACCTATAAAATGTATTCGTTATATGCAACATTTAGTACGTGCATTCTAACCTAAGAAGTAATCAAAACCAGTAGGTGTTTTGGGTTCCATGTTTTTATCTTAATCTCTCATTCGAGGGATGCCATTTTAAAGGATTTGAAAGGACAATCACACCATGATCACATGTTTTACAAAAAAAAAAAATCATGATCACATGTTCACGCATAATCCCAGAGTTGATATTTCAACATGAAAGTTGACAAACCTATTAAGCCATAGAATACTAAGAAGTGAATTTAGTACCAGGACATTGACAATATACGTAAAAATACTTTAACAATCACCGAGAGTATAAAATTACACAAGAAAATTTTTTGCTCTTTCCTCTTGGATATAGTGTTTTATTGCAACTTAACATGATTTTTGCCAATGTCGCTTGCATCCGTGTATTTTCCACTATATCAAAGGCACAAAACTGACGAAGCTATTACTACTGACTTGCATCCGTATCTTCATCATCTAACCAATCGCCCTACATATTTAAGATTAATAAAATTTTTGTCTTATTCCTACACAGCTCATACAATTGATACATACAAACAACAATAGTATAGGGAAACTTACATACCTGTAGCGGCTCGTAAATACTGTAAATTGACTCATTGTCTCTGATTTGCATGTTTGCATAAATAGTATCACGATGGTTTGTTCCATAGCCTCTCTATACAAACAACAAACCAGTTTAATATAGTACTCCATGCAAGCGAACAAATATATTGAGGATGTTATCCACATTACCTGCTGCCCAACAGTAGAACGTTGATCATCTGTTGAGTTCTAATCATCCAAATAGGGAAGATTAAGATCAAATCTCCCATCTTGTTGCTGTTATACCCATATCGAATAATCACCACCGATGTCATCTCAGATTGAGAGTACATCCTTCATGAAAGGCCAACGGGTTTGAGCTTCTCATTTTACTGCATGTTCTTTTGTTATGTCCATCTCTTGACCTATTTTACCAAAATGATCACATAACAAAAATTATATACTTGAATTCACTTTATGTACATACCTAAGTATTTAAAGTTGAAGTTTATTTTACCCGTGATTTGCCTCATTTATTATACAATTGCTTAGTTTTTTTGCTATGTTTGTGATCACCTTTTCTTTGTGGTGTATGTTGGATCCTTAACACCATACAATCTCACGGTCATCGGATGCATTTCTTGTCTCAACACTCTTTGTCTCTTAGATTCTTTCATTTGATTCCCAATCATCCTGTGTTTGTCGCTCTTTGCACCATCTCGTGAATCTGATTATAACCTTCACTAGTTTGTGATGCATAGTAGCACATGATTTCCCGACTTACTATACAAATTCCCATACCTAGAAAGGTTGTATAGTTTTGCTAATCACTCTATCGTCAAACCTAGGTCGCTCCCCTGATCTAATGTTCTGCTCCATCTTTTTTGATACAACTCAGGGAATTGTTCTCGATGTGCTCTAATTCCATTACCTTGAACATATGAGCACATGGGTCAATACTCTCAATTGTCATGCATGCACATTTAATTTCCATGTTCCTTGGATTCAACACAACCTTCCATCTTGAATTCTTGGTTAGGTTGCCAGGTAAGGTAAGTAAGTAGACCTTCGCTTGTCAACAATGCCGACTTTTAATGGATTGAACAAACTTGAAATGATAATTCCTCTCGCACCATTAAGAATATTCTACGAGTGTATACCTCCATAGCATTTCTCTCTAAAGCTTTCATATATAGTTGCAGTGAGTTGTGTGCTTTCGGTTCCTGTGTTTGCAAAGCTTCTTGCGCCTCAAGCATGATATTCCCAAATCAAATGCCTGAACAAATTCAAATAGTCTCATGGTTTTTTTAGATGAATTTTCAATACATCATTCATTTTTTCAGCATCTTTGGGTGCTTTTCATCCCAAAGAAAGAAATGACCTACAAGTATCACTACAAATGTCTTCGCTATAAGCTGTATTTACCCATTCGTTATCATGCAAGCCAAACTCATCAACAAGTTCTGCCCATTGTTCTTCAAATTCTTTCTCAGATATATTGTTATAAATGCATTTATTCAGTCCTAGTAGAAAATTTTTACACTTTGTTCCACTCAATGCATTTCTCCGAAGTGCCAGAACATAGCCTATGTTTCGCCTGGGAAAAACCTTTTTTATAGCTTTTCTCATCGCCAATTTCGATCTCAAGCTAGAAGCGCGGTGTTTCTTGCCATTCATTGCACTAACAAATGTCTCTAGTACCCATTCATATTGTTAGGTCTGGTTCCAGGAAATTGACAAAAGGGTTCTTGGCAACCCAACAAAGACAAATAACAAAGCAAAAGTAAATAAAAACAGAGACACAGGATTTACGTGGTTCGGTCAAATTGACTTACGTCCACGGGCGGAGGAGAAGCAAATTTACTATGAAGAAGAGAGTACAAAAGTCTTAGGAAAGTGTTCCTAAACCCAAAACCACCCAATACTAAAACACAAGAAAACTCCAAAATATTTTACTACAAAAGTGGGCTTAATAATTATAAGGCCAAAATAGCCTTAAGCTCTCTCTGGTTTGGTGTGTCAATCTCACCAAAAACCCTCTTATTTATAGGCAATAGAGGAAAAGATTTCCCAATACAATAACCGATGTGGGACAAAGCCACATATAACAAATCTCCACTTTGAAGTGTCCCCAACATTGACAACTAGTAAACTTGCTCCACCTTCTCCCGTAAGCCCCAATGGGTTTATTCACGCCAGCAATGAATACCAATCAAGTCCAAGCATTGCTTGAACTTGTAAACCGGGAAGAGGTTTGGTAAACATGTCGCCAGATTCTCCTTAGTATTTATCTTCTCAATAAAGACTTTTTCCTTCAAAGAATAATATCTCAATGAAGTGATACTTCACGCCAATATGTCATTCCTCTCATGATACATCGGTCACTTTAGTCAAGTGTATGCACTTTGACTATCACAATAAATAGTAATAACACTGATGTAGATTAAACTCGCCAAACAAACCCTTTAACCACAAAGCTTCTTTGATTGCCTCGATTACGCCATATATTACTGCCTCCCGTAGTAGATAAAGCTACAAATGATTGTAAAGTAGCTTTCCAACCTAATGCACAACTACCAATGCGTACGTAAGCCCCGAAAAGTGATCTTCTCTGCCAAGATCCCCTACTGTCGGTGGACAAGACATATATCTACTCATGCCGACCGCTTGTGAAATATCTCGACGACTACAAACCATTGCATACATAACATTGCCGACCTGACCTTGGAGTAAGGAACCCGCGTATATATTCTTTTCCTCTTCATCCGACCGTGTGTGATTGAGCGATAATCGAAAATGAGTAGCAAGAGAGTAATCGACTTGGTTTAGCATCTTTCATGCCAAAACACTCCAAAACTTTTCTAGGTAATTTTCTTGGGTCAAGAATAACTTTCCTACTCCTCGATCTACGATATCCATGCCAAGAATTTTCTTAGCTTCCCAAATCTTTCATGCAAAATTCAATCGCTCAACAGAAGTTTCAAAGTGTGAATTTCTGACAAATTCTTGGCGAGCAATGAGCATGTCATCAACGATAAAGCAACAAATAAATGAATGAGCCATCATGTAACTTCCTAAGTAAACACAACTATCATACATGCTCCTTGAATAACCATGACCCAACATAAATGAATCAAATCTCTTATACCACCGTCTTGAGATTGCTTCAATCCATATAAGGATTTCTTCAACAAGCAAACATGGTCTTCCTTTCCTTCAATTTCAAATCCAGGTCGCTTTCATATAAATTTGCTCTTCAAGTTCACCATGTAGAAAAGCTATCTTAACATCAAGTTGTTCCAATTCCAAATCATACATGGCAACTAAACCAAGCAAAACACAAATAGAGCTATGCTTAACAACGAGTGAAAAACATCATTGAAATCAATACCTTGTACTTATTTACGTAACCCTTGTAATACCAACCTTGCTTTGTATCTTGCATTTTCAACCCACTGGAATACCTTCCTCTTCTTAAAGACCCATTTGCATCCAACTTGCTTCTCTTATCAAGGCGGTTTTACAAGAACACCAAGTTCCATTTTGATGGAGACTCAATTTCTTCATTCATTGCACTAACCACTTAGCGTAATCATCACAAGAAACGCCTCAATATGTAGAAGGCTCACCAATGCAATCGGTTCTTCGCAATGATAAGGCATATGCAACCATATCGACATATTTTTGTGGTGGTCGAATATTCTCCTTGGTCGATTTTTGTATGGAATATTGCTTCCTTTTCTAAATTACCCTCATTAGGTACCTTCGGTACCTCAGCATTTGTTGGATAGGAGGTTAGGGTTGAGAAGGTTCAACCGCCAATTTCAAGTTCCACCGCTCGTACTATTATCCAGCACTACTAGAAAAACCCTTCTTGGAAGATAACATAGAGAATTCATCAAAGTTACATCTCTAGATCACAAATTTTGGGATTTGGGATCGGGCTCCACAATCTGTACCACTTTCACCCCGTAAGTATACCAAGAAAATACACTTCTTAGAGACTCTAATTTTCCTTCATTCACGCATGTATGTCTTTGGACACCCAAAACTTTTAAATCGAGTAATCAGCGGAGTGCATTCACCAAATTTCCTCGTGAGTTTTGAAATCAAGAGATGCGATGGAGGCCAGCGGTTGACAATATAGCAAACCATATTAAGTGCCTGCCTAAAATCTTTTCAACCCAAAGATTAGATATCATACATCTTGCTCTCTCTAAAAGCGCTCGTTCATGCTTCAGTTACACCATTTTGTTGAGCGCCATCCCAATAAAATGCATGCCAAACAATTCCTTCATTCTTACAAAATTCATCAAATTCACCTTCACAAAATTCCATGCCATTATCCGTTCTAAACCGCTTTTATTTGTTTACAATGTCTGTTTCAATCAAAACTTTCCATTGCTTGAAAGTTAGGTAAACATCATTTTATGTTTCAAAAATAAATCCAAACTTTTCTTGAAAATCATCAATGAAAGTCAACATATACCCGCACCACCCTTAGAAGGAACAGGGAGCGTCCCATAAATCGAATGAATATAATCAAGAGTACCTTTTGTCTTGTGGAATTCTTTGGTCGAACTGAAACCGACCATTTTTTCGCTTTCCAAAGATACAATGTTCACAATTCCAATGACCTGACGCTTGTCCACAAAGAAGTCCTCTTTTACTTAGTATGCCTAAACCTTTTCACTCATGCCCCAAACGATATGCCACAATTTGGTGATGTCAATCGATAATGATTTATGATGATGATGAAACCGCAATCAACTGGATGAGAACCACGCAAAATATACAAAGTTTTCGACTCGCAAGTTTCTCATAGCAGGGGAAGAGCACCCTTAGAAACCTTCATTACACCATTTTCAGTGTATTTGCACCCAAGAGCCTCCAAGGTGCCCAAAGAGATGAGATTCTTTTTCAAATCAGGAACATGTCTAACATGAGTAAGCGTCCTCACAATACCGTCATGCATTTTAATTCGGTAATACCACTTACCAATGACATCACAAACGGCATTATTGCTCATCAAAACAATTCCACCATTACAAGCTTCATAAGTGGAAAACAAATCCCTATTGGGACACATATGATAAGAACACCGAATCTAAAATCCATTCATTTTAGACTTTGTCCCGTCATCAGTCACCACGAAAATATTACCATCATCCCTCATCAAACACTTTGGATTCAGCTGTTTCGATCCTTTTCTCAACAGTTTCCTTTTTTGCTTAATTTATTTTTCAATCTAAAGCAATCCGCCTTTAATGTGCCCCATTTTATGACAATAATTGCACTCCAAATTCCTATGTTCTGATTTAGATCTAGTTTTAGATCTACTTTGCTAGGTTCTCTTCTATCGATCTGCAACTACCGGCCTTACGCGACTCCCCCATTAATTTCCTGTATCCTGTCATTCTGCTTCCTTAGATTTTAATGCATTTAATTTCCGATACGAAATAGTTTCTTTTCCATAAATCATAGTATCACGTAAAATATTTAAAGGATTGGGGAAGTGAACACAAAAGTATGGGGCGATCCTCATCATCAATTTTCAATCTATATTCTCCAAATCCATGATAATGGAATCAAATTTATCAAGATGTGAGTATAGATGTACCTTCGCACATCCTCAAGCATATACGATTCTTTGCTTCCATAAAGTTTCATTCTCAACCGCTTCTCTTCATATACGTAGTTTTAAGTTTATCCCACATGGCCTTGGCTAAGTCTAGAGCTACCTCCCTAAAACTTCGCCGAAAGATTTAAAATAATGCCGATCTCGCCTTCTTATCCATCTCGCAAAATTTGTATCTCACATTCTCCGGCTTTTCTCACCGTATCGCTAAATCAACTCCTGCCTTGAACTAAAATTGCCTCCATCTTTAGCTACCACATCCGGTTGACATTCCTATTGAATTTCTTGACAACTGCCTTTGTTATCGCCATTGTTGCCAATAACCTAGAGCCTCCTAAGAAGCTCATACCGCTTGTTAGGGTCTGGGTTCCAAGAAATTGACAAAGGGTTCTTGGCAACCCAACAAAGACAAATAACAAAGCAAAAGCAAATAAAAACAGAGACACGATTTACGTGGTTGGTCAAATTGACCCACCCAATGGGGAGAAGCAAATTTACTATGAAGAAGAGACAAAAGTCTTAGGAAAGTGTTCCAAAACCCAAAACCACTCAATACTAAAACACAAGAAAACTCCAAAATATTTTACTACAAAAGTTTATAATTATAAGGCCCAATAAGTTAATTAAGCTCTCTTGGTTTGGTGTTAATCTCACCAAAAGTTCCTCTTTATTTATAGTAATGAGGGAAAAGATTTCCAATACACAACCGATGCGACAAAGCCACATATAACACATATGTTTCGTGTTCTCCTGTACTAAGACACAAGCATAAATCACGCTTTTGAAGTGATTGTTTACAAGCCATCACAACCAATGGCTTTCCATACTCATTAGTTTTATATGTTGAGTCAAAACCAATACATCTCCAAAGCGCCATAGTCCCTTCGAGATCTTGAATCAGCCCAAAACAATGGATAACCCGTTTGCATCATCAACTTTATACTTGTAAAAAACATTGGGTCATTTACTTGCTTTCTAGCCAAATACGCTATGGCTGCTTCTGCATCACCATCTGCAATCTCTTTGTTCATTTCTCCATTCATTTTGTTGTACAAATCTTTTAACAAAAATCTTATATTCTGATATATCCACCTACCTTTAACACAAACAATTTCATGATTTGGCTTATCCAACCCCGATTCTCCTTTACTTTTGCTCTGATATTCAAAGACATCGATATTCTTCTTCGTGGGATTTTAGAAATTGGACACTTGACTTATCAGCCATTGCATGATTGTGTTCCTTGACAAATGCAAAGGACCTTATAAACTCCATCTTTAGGTACTAATTTTATTGAAATAGTGCTTTTGTAACCCGTTCTTGTGAGGGTTTTGGTTCTCTTCTCCTATTCAAAGACATATTACTCCACTTCTTTCTCGAAAGTCTTCACATGCGATACCCATTTTCCCTTCAATTACGTCCGGTACATCTTGAAGTCACTTTTCCTTATGTCAATCCAGCTTTTGCGTAAGCATTATAGAATAGTTCAAGATCATTTTCGAGGGAAATTTCATTTGTATTACTAAATCCTTGTCTATGTTGTCTACACAATATTCTTCATGACTTTATCAAATGCTTCATCCAAACTTCCATATTCTTCTCCATCCCTACAAGGCATCCATTCCCGCTTTCCACATCATACATACCTTTTCTCAGATTCTTCATTCTGTCTTTCTTACCATCTAACTCGTTGTCGCTCTGGTTTTGCGCAAAAAGTTTCCTCTTCACACCACTTGTTCCCTCCATTCCAATTTCTTAGCCAACTGCACCACCATAATATGATCATGACAAATATGTTCATTTATTTTTTCTTTTTCCTTTATAAATCTATATACTACAATCACTTTGGTTTTTAGGTTACTTTTCTCAAATACATATTTAATTCTTACCTGTACAATGAACTTATGGCCATACAGCTCAATAAAAAATATAATGGTTAAGAAACTACATATGGTATTTAAAGATACTACAAAATATATGATACATGCTACTCCGGCAGCTCACTGAATCTTTCCCATAGCACCCAAGGTTTGTAATTAACAAAAAAAAAAAAATCACATTCCTTTTTGATTGTATTCCGGGCTAGTTTGAAGGACTCAATTCCATACAAGCATACATTAATATTTCCATTCAAGAATATTTACACTAAATTACCACAACAGATCATTATATTACGGGAAGGGATGATTCATGCTCCAATGCTCTTTATCTCGGCTTCTTATACAAGCATACATTACCGCTTTCGCTTCATCAATTCTTTCCACGCTTAGCAACTCGTATCCTCATTTTCATAGCTAAAGCATCATTTAACACATTTGTAGAGCAGAGGTTGTGCATTTCTACTCCTTACCTTCAACTTTGCGTCTTTGAAAGCTTTTGCCCTGATTTTCTTCTCTCATCTTTCTTCAGCCCTTCTTCCTTTAGTCTGTCTCTTCCTTCTTGTACTTTCTTCTTCAAAGTTGCATACTACTTAGTCGTTCTTCAACCATGGATGCTGTTCAAATATCACATCTTTTCTTTCTGATTGATGTGAGACAAGACATTGCCCAACAAATGTCCTCTGTTTTCTGTGTCACTGCCTCATTACTTCCCTCAACAAGACAGCATCCCGTTGCAAGGTAGAATTTGACCTTTACAAAACCACGTTGGGTGATGTGTGCACAGGTGTTTGCTCTTTATTGGCTCTTACATAAGTACAACAGGTGTATGTGGTTTCTAATACTATATTGAAGACAAATCCCCAAAAAAAATCCATGATGCGAGAAAGTTCGAGTCCTTCTCCATGTTGTACCACCATTGCAGCTTTTGTAGGTTTTATGACGTGGATGTCCGTACGAGATGACTCTTGACAACTGCGAATGGACATTAAACAGAAAAAGGAAAACAAAAATAAAAAGAAAGACAAGAAAAGAAAAAGATAATTAAGAGATTCAGAGGCAAAAGGGAAAAAGAATACATATATCTGTGGGTCGCAACTTGTACACAGGAGCCCCATGCTGCGCCCATTACCTGCTGAATCGAATCCAATACAAAAGTCTGCTAACCCCTGACTGCTCCAAGTCACGTGCGTCGGTGGGATTTCCAAAACACACACACATGTTGTGTGTGCATGTATATATATGTACCTTTCTATATCCTTAATTTACATTTAATGTAATAAGTAAATGATAAATCTTTAATATATTAACAGTATATACACCAGTGGATTTAGAAAGATCGAGTACTGATAGTGTATAATTTCATACTATTTATTCTCGACTTTTTTTTTTTTTTGGTGACAAATGATATATGCGCACGAAGAGTAACTTCTCACACTCCATTTTAACGTTTAATTACGTAATGAAAGGTCGAGTAGTAGAAGTTATTTTGGAGTGTAAATAGGTTTGTTTGGAAGTTTGGAGAGTGTATATGGTGTAAACATTTCTCACTATTCCACAACCTTATCTTTTGCCCGCTCTATGGGAGGATGCATTTCATTTTGGCCCTCCCGACAAATGTCCGAGTGCTGTCTAGTCAAAGTGTATTGTGGGATTCGTTGCTGTTAGATGTTTCAACTGTTATCTATATGATGATGATCTAATCCTTCTGCTTTACTTTCAAGAAAAAGAAATAAATAAAAGATTAATCCAATATTGAAACTTTGGTTGAGATCGCTTTCAACAAGAACCCATTTGCGTTCTCCAGAAAAAATATCCATTTGCGATAGCTTCGCATTGGTGCTTCAATTTTCAATATGACAACTTCCATTTTTACCCAGAGAAAGGGGAAAAAAAAAAAGAAAAAGAAAACACAACTTCCATTAACTAACGTCTCTAGCTAGTATGGGACTTGCAGTAGAGGAATCTTTTCTTATTCGTGTGATGATAAACACTTTAGATTCGATAGTAAGCGAGAACGAATATGCACGTCTGATTTCACAGGATGCTTCGATTATGGCAAATAAAATATTATGTACAGTCTTTCTAGGTAGAATATTGATATTTATTTCTTGTGATCCCAAATCCCAACACCCCACTAGTCTATATGGCAGCTAAGGAACAAGGGCTCATAGGATCAGCCCAAGTACAAACTTCAAGAAACTATGAAAAGGTTGGTTGACTGCCCGGCAGAGCAGATCCTTGAAGATGGTAATTACGTGAAGCAAAAAATGCCAGAAAACAGGATGATTAAACAATTGCTCCATACAAGTTTGGGAAGTCTGACCAAAAGCTACTCCTTTAGTCAAATAGAATTTTTACTTTCAGTCCTAATTGTTTGGTTGCACAAACGTGCTGGGCAGTTGAAGATGGCATCCCTTCACCGGTTAATTGACTTGTAATATTCACGTTGAATCTGGGCAGAACAGATTCCTTTTTTTTTTTTTTTTGGTCCTGTTCCTCCTCTCTGTCTTCTTTATTAATCTTCTCGATCGGTCGGTTGAATCTTCAGTTTGAGAAACCCAAAGATGATCTATAGACTAGGCATTGAGGTTGGCTTTTTGAACTTCCCTGTCTTATGGGCAGAGACCTATATATGTAGAGTTTGGTGTTCATTTATTATTATGGTCTACAGCAATTATTAACTAGTTTTCCTCGTGTTTATTGAACTTGTAAACTTACTAACTATTAATTGGCTCGAGGAGGGGTCAATGGGCAAATTACTCAGATTATTGTCGTTTGTAAAAAAAATTCGCAATGTGCTTTGATTTTTTTGTCTCTTCATCTATAGTGCCGCATCGCCGGTTGATTTTTTTTTTACCAATTTGCAGGGGAGGGGAGGGGCTTTGTGCAATTTTAATTTTCTGTAAAATCGCGACACCACGCTGCGGCACAGTATTGTTTGAGGTGCCGCATATGCCATATGCGGCACCTCAAACATGGAAGTCTTGTGACCGGTTAAAAAAAAAAAATTTTTGTTAATTTACCACGTGTGCGGCACCTTAAAAAAAAATTTGTCAATTTAGTTAGCAAAATATCGAATTGGGTTTTTTTTTTTGGTGTGAAAATGATATTGGGTTTTGTGGGTCTAAATTTTGAAAGAGTAGAAATTTAAAAACTTTGGTTAAGAGAAAATTGAGCAAGAAACCTGAAATTTAAATGACGTAAATCTAGTAATTATCCTGGATTGAAGTAACAAAAAATTGTGGATAGAATGGTACAATTTAAAAAACTCAGTGTGTTTGAACCTCTGTATATTAGGGTTTTATATTGTGTATTGGGAAGATATAAAAGATGTAATATATATACACAAAGTTAGAAATATTAAATAGTGAATGTTGAGGTTACATTGGGTGATATGGTTGATGGTTAAAAAGAGTAAAGACAAGGCTTTTATTTTATAATTAGATAATGAATAAAGTTTTGTAAAGTATGAAAGTGGAAAAGTTGGAAAAGTTGGTAATTTAGAGGTTAGGGTTTAGAGTTATACGGCACAGTATCTAAAAATAATTCATTTAAACTAAAATATTTGAGAGTAGTAAATGAAGTGTGCGAGAAAAAGTTGATTGAATTGTTAAAAATTGAGAATCCAACGTATTTTAGGGTTCAAAGAAAAAAATAGTGATATTAAGAAAATCTTAAAAGTTGTAAAATAGACGACTTCCATATGCTTGTGCACAATCTGATCTTGCACGCCACCCGCGGAGAGTCGGCACTTGGCTTTGCGATCAACTTGCTACGCACTCTCCAGTCGCGATGAATTTGAAACTCTGCTCAGTGCAACTTTCAATTATTATTATTATTTTTTTTTTTACCAAAGTGCAGACCTCAGTCCAAGTTGCTTTTAAAGTTTTTTTGCACCCAAGTCCCTCGCCCCTCCTCTGCAAATTGGTAAAAAAAAAAAAAAAAATTCAACCTTGGTGCCGCCTATAGATGAAGAAGAAAAAAAAAAAATCAGCAACACATTGCGAATTTTTTTTCCAAACATCAATAATTTGAGGAATTTGCCAGGGTCAATGTGAGTACACTTTATTTTCTTATATCTACGTCGAAATTGAAAAAAGTGGTGAACTTCCTTTCTTGCTGTCTGGATGCATGATTACTTCTAAAATACTGAATTTTCATTTTCTAGAAAAGAACATGATGGGTTTTTTTAAACAAAAAAAAAAAAAAAAAAAGGTGCATCTACAAGATTCCGTCAGCTTTCTTTGCCTATCCAGATTAACATGAAACATAACAAAAATGGGGCATTTTTAGACGTAAGCCATTGCAAAAAGATTTTTTTTTCCTGCCTTTATTGCTTAGGTAATTCATGTCATTCATTCTACGAAGGTGAAGCTGATTAGGACATCACTTGAATGGATGATGCACCTCAAAATTGGAAGTGGGAACCCAACACCCAAATCCTAGGTCATGCCACAGACATGTTCCAGGATTTTAGCTCTGTGTCCAACTTTGTTCATCACCTACATCACATCTGTGTATGTGTTTGTTACGTCTGGGAAAACACTGGTGCAGCCCTAATTACTTGCGCAGTGGGGGGAAGAATGCCTTGGCTCGAGAAGGCAATTTCTCCGAGTGCCCTTAGTATAGATAAACCACCTCTTTTTGTAACGCTATTGTTGCAAGCTTTGACCACCCTTTTTCTTGGAAATCATGGACTGCATTTCCTAGCTCTAGTGGGGAACATCAATTTTATCCACTTCCTTCCAAATGGGATTTTACTTTCAATTGACTGCATCTGTAGCAGCACATCAACTTATGGGACACCTGTAGTGTTAATTGTAGCTTAATTGAGTTGAGTAGTAATTGATTAAATGCACGAGATGAAGTGTGGTTATCCTAAGGGATTGAAGTTTAGGCAATTAATGAGCTGATCAATGATCAAGCATTTTGTCAGTCACGGTATTTTGACAAGTTAAACATCATTTTTTTAATAAGTAAAGTGTAAATTTTATTAAGAGACTTGTTGAAAATTGTCTAGCACCAATTGTTTGACAAAAGTTGGAGGTGAATTCCTCAGGAATTCAGCCGAATAATTACTAGACTTAGCATTGAATATCAAGTTATGTACGCACACCTTTATTTGATATTTTATGGATCAATTTATAGACATATCTTTGAAAGTAGCTGCCTAATATTAGAAGTGAGAAGTAGAATCAAATAAAGTGTGACAATTGATTCCTACTTAAGACTTTAGTTAAGAAACAAATAGAATGTTTCACTGTGATGAAACCTCTCAGTTAATTGTTTAAGGAAAAATTATTCAAAACGTCCCTCACAAGTTGTTAAATAAACCTTTTCATTCTTTATTTTTAAAGTGTTAACTTTACCGTACATACAAATTCAGATCAGTAAAACTTGGTCCTAACCTAGATTTTTGACTACTTTTTAACTTGAAATGACTATTTGACCAATATGTGGCCATTTTCTATATACAAAAAGGTTAGATATCACTTTCTAAGAGTAAAAATGAATATAAATTGAGTTAGATCTCACTTTTTTAGGTCAAAAAATTAATACAATTAGGACTAAATCCCTTTTCTTAGATGTAAAATGAATAAAATCAGGTCATTTGTTTAATTACAATAGGATCTCACCTTTTGCCTCTAAAAAAATGATCATATGTAGGTCACGTGATGGATTCGGGATAAAACTAATTGTAAATTTATATTGGACAAAATTTTGCTATCTTGATTTTATAAGCGATGCAAAATTGTCATTTTAAAAGTAAAGGATGAAAAAATTTATTTAATAAAATGAGAGGCATGTTTTGAACAATTTTCTCATTATTTAGTTAGCTATGGAACGAAAGAAACCAAAACAACGTCCTCAAAGTTTATTAAGTCGATACCTAACAGCATCTACCCTTCAATATCTGTCCAGTTAGGTCAATAGATACCGTTTAAAAAAATGATAACGACTCAAGTCCTTAACTTTCTTCGGACCCCCTTCCCAACATTGACCACACACCTCTAATATAGCCATAATAAATACATTTCTACAACAAGTGTTTGCCAACGAGTTGGGGGCTCTAAGCAAGAGGAACTTAACTACAAGTTTCCAAATTAGGAAAAGAGTTTAATATTAAAGTTTCTTCAACTCCTAAAACAGCAAATGACTGAAAGGAAAAACAATGAATCACTAGTCCAAGTGTCCAACTACATAGACGAACACATATGGCGGCCTATTGCTTGATATCCTAGCTAACATCTTGAACTTAGTAGATATCTTGATAAATTTCAACCTCGCACATGGAGCTGTTACCTAGCTAGCTAGAGATGGATACCAAATTACCAACTAATGAATCAACTGACACGATGGGATAGTTTTCTTGTATTTTAGCTGGTTAAGTTGGACACTTTCCAAATCCATTGTCGGAAGCTGTTAGTTAATTAACGTTCACCATCAAATTCTCAATGAACCACATCTACACCAGCCAAATGTCCGACCGCAAAAGTGGATCTAACCTTGAGTAGAAAACTCTATCCTTAATATACAACCAGCCATAAATGATGAAACCCTCTTCATTTCTTGCCGACCAAAACTTTTTCAACGGACACAATCCCACATCAACACACACTCAAAGTCACACCCGCATAGGCATGGTGTATTGGTGGGCAAGTGCTCCTATCCACTACAATATACTACATTTTAACCCCATAAAAACTATAAATTGTTATATATACACCAAGAACTACTAGTATCTAATTCTTGCCTTGCAGTTGCTGGCTGATGGTGATAATTACTTAATTTACCTAAAACAAGTAAGTAGCGGAAAAGATGGAGGTGGCAGAAGGTGCATGTGCAAGAGACACACATATGAGGGCAACATGCACCGCAAGATATGCGTATGTGCTAGCGCACCCGTTCTTGACCAAAAGGAGATGAGGGGGGAACGGGGAAGGGGAGCAAGCATTCCTGCCTAACCATGTTAAATATGTCATGTGGGGGCACTAAAATCCACCCCAGAAAAAAAAAGATTAAAATTACTGTTATCTAGGACTAGCATAAATCTAGAGAGGGACCAATAAATTTCATTCTAGGGTTGGTTTGAGGCGGCTGGGCATTAATTAGATGAGATGGGGTTGGAGTTGTGGCGAGAGTATGTCAAGTTGAAACTTATGGTGACTTTCTTGAAAATTGAAACCACCCCACAAGGCCACAACCAAAATTTAGCAACTTTGTCGCTTTGAGATTTGATTACTGAACCATAAAAATGTATACAAACCATATGATTTTGTCAAATGATATAGCAATGCCTAGAATGGAAGCCACTCGCTTGAATATTCCCAGCCCCAAAAGTCTAATCTTCTTTTTTTTTTTTTTTTTGGGGGACAAAAGAATTGGTTTTTCATTTTTCTTGGTCCTAAATTTCCATGGATTTCCTGCATTTGAATCGGAGGAGAACATGAAAGAACTGCTCATCCTTTGAACTATATATACCTTTCTAGGCCTTTTGGCTGAGTCCAAGTGTGCTCCTCCTTCGAACTCTAATCATCCAGAAAGGGATCCTTTGAACTTTAATCATCCAGAAAGGCGGTGATAGTTTGATTTTTATGAAATATTCCAAGTTCAACTTCAACACATTTGACAGGGCTGTAAAATTACTGTGGGTCACGCGCTGTTGAAAGTTACTGAGCATGATTAGAGGATACTTTGACCGTATAATTAGGCTCGTATATATTCTTCTCCAAGTCCGCAATTCCACAAAAGAAAATCACCTACTCGTTGGAAAGTGCGTTAGACCAATGAATACTATGTCATTTACCACAAGTTTTACACAAATGATTTGCACAAACACTCAACTGTGACTTTGACTCCAATGATTTTGAATTTCTCGAACCTGCATATGATCCTTTGTAAATGCTTGTATCCAATTAATTAAAAATGTCCAAAGTTCAATTTCACCTAATGAATGCTATATATTTCCCCTTTTTTCTTCCTTTTAGGAGCTAACTTCCTAACATATGGTGAGATGCAACGCTTATAATAGGAGGACGAGAACGCATCGAAAAGAAAGAAAATGGGGGGTAGCCGTTGTTTTGTGGTGTTGGTATCATGTTTTCACTTGTACTTAATTGGAAAATAAATTCAACCTTAATTAATATATTTATTCCATCATTTCGTGTATTGTTCGCTGAATGACCTATGCACTTGTGTCTCTACTGAAATCTTTGCATAGATTTGGTTTAGATAACTTACTGCTTAAATACTTCTATATTAAGCACCTCAAAATTTTGAAAAAAAGAAACATATGTGACTGACTTAAATAGCAGCATTTTATGGGCACGCTTTATTTTCGTAGATGTTAAAAACTTAAAAATAAAGGACATAATTTAAAATTTATATTATGAAAGTGATGGGTGGTTATTTTCAATGTTGTATGTTAGACATCGTCAACAAAATATTGAAATTTCTTTATTCTTTCTCCATGTATGGAAAGGAACAATTTCTCAACCTTTACCAAAATTATGGAGGTCTAACTAAAAAACAATTACAGTGAATTCAAACAAGTTGACCTTCTAGTTGAACCATTTAAACAATACTATATATCAAAAAGTTAAAGCCATAACATCGTCATTTTCCTTTGAGAAATGTATACTTATTTATTGCGGAATTTCCCAATCTGAACATGACTTTCTCTTTGAATTATGCTCATATTCGATTAAACTATTACATCAACCTTTTGTTTCTAGACAAAAATCTATTTCCAATTATGTTAGCTTCCATCTCTCATTGTGTTTATGTTCAATTAACTTGGTGAACTATCTTAATATTGTGTTCATATTGCTCAGAAAAAATATCGTGTTCATATTTAATTAATCCAATGAATCAACTTTTACCATATTTTATATATATTCATTACCTTGTTGTTTAAAATTTTCTTTTCTTGCTAAGCTTTTATATAACTCATAAAATTGCTGATCAGGTATTGATCAAAATTGAGGATCGAAGAATTAGAGATCCATATATACGTACATACCTAAATAAGGAATAGCGGATTTTGTGCAAACCTTTACATTCGCATTTAACTTTTATTTTTACCCTTATGAAAATGACTTTTACTATAGCAGTGTTGTTTTTTTGAGTAGCTTTTAGTATAACAGCTTAATAATATTGTCAAGATAATTATTTATACGGATTTCTTACTTTAGCTATCAAACCACGTGTTTTCAACAGAACTACTCCTAAGCATTGTAAGCACCAATAATACAACCACTTTATTAAGAAAATTTATAAATTAAAGTCTGCTTTAGGAATAAAAAAGTTACAAAAAATTCATTTACGATAAATATGAGAAAGATATAAATATTATACATTTCTATATTGCACAAACATTGAATGTGCATTTAGAAGTAGTATATATAAGTGGTGGGGGGTGTGCGTGTATGTATGTATATGTGTATGTATACATATATGTGCGTATGTTTATGTCTATGTATATGTATATGTAAGGTGGTACCTTAAACGTAGAGGTGTCAATTACAACCCATTTATATTGGCTCACCCAAACTCAACCCATTAATAATTTACCCAAATAAACCCATTAATTTTTAATGGGTATAAATGGGTACCCATTTATACCCATTTAGTTGATGGGTAATGGGTTGACTTGGCTCACCCATTTAACCCATTTAAAAATAAATACACATTTTATTCAAAATTTTAGTGAGTGATAAGGAGATAAATTTGAATTTTTTTACCAATGTAATAACAATAAAATGCCATTATTTATTGTCAAACACCATGCGAAAAATCTTTAAAAAAATAAATAATATTTCAAACAAGTCATAAATGGGTAGTTGGGTTACTTGGGTATACCCATACCCATTTATTAAATGGGTATAAATGGGTTGATTCAATTATATCCATTACCCAATTATGACTTACCCAAATATACCCAAATCACCCATTTTGACACCTATACAGTTAAACGTTCCCTAAGCCAAAAATAAAAAAGTATCATAAACCGTTAAGTTTTTTATCTCATGGGGACACCCAGACTACATCTTTGTATTCTGCCGCTTGCTTTGCCTCCAGAGCACTGCTAGACAGGCATAATAGTCTGGAGTACAACATCTCAACTGCAGGCGACAATATATAGTACTACATCCAATGTAAATTGGTTCAATTGATAAGGACAGACCGCTTTCTTACAAAAGATTGTATGTTCGAATCCCGATCGATGTGAGAACTGTGTTGGTGGGTGATCTATCAGTATCTTTATAAATGACCTATGGTCTCTAAACCTGTTCTAATTTGTGGTGGTGACTAGATCCGAATCCACTCAAACTTTTTTTCATAAATAAAAAGAAAAAGACAATATACAATACTATGGAGTATATTTATCTCCATAGTAACGTAAGTAACAATTTATCCCAATAGACAATTATGCACGTCAACTTGTCGTGTATCAGGTGTAAGTAACAATTGGGTTCAGCACTTCTCGATGCAGTACTATGGACAGCAGAGTAGGAGCAAATTTATCTCTCCTTCTCTGATCCAAAGCTTTCAATCTCTCTCAACTCTTAGTTTCAAGATTGTATTTTAGAAATTCTTTTTTCAATTGCATATACATTAAGAGGCATTGTTGGCTCTAGACTTCATTTACCATCTTGTAACTTCTTCAACTGAAAAAAAAAAGGGAGGATTTTATTTTTTGGAAAGCAAAAAAGGATGTCGGCAAAGGCAGAATCTTCTACACTACCTCCGTGGATGTTGGAGGATAAATTGCCTGAAGAATGTAGGAACATCCTCTCAAAACTGCCCAGAGAAAAGGGATGGGGTGAGCCTTATTTGTACCTGTTCGAAGGGTTTTGGTATCCAATCTTTCTATTTGAAAATCTCCCAACATTTCAAGAATGCTTCCAAGCTCATGATACCGATATCATTCTTGCCTGTAACCCAAAATGCGGCAGCACTGGCTCAAGTCTTTAGCTTTTGCCATATCGAATCGAGACCGTTATCCTCCTACAGACAACCACCACCCGCTGCAGACCAAAAATTCCCACCGCCTGGAGCCAACTCTGGAGCGCAGTTATGACTTTAATAAACAGCAACCTGATCCTGATCCCTCTTCTCCTCCTAGGATCTTGTCGACTCACGTACCCTACGTGTCATTGCCAAAATCTGTGAAGGAATCAGGGTGCAAGCTGATATACATCTGCAGGGACCCCAAGGATGCTTTCATATCCCTTTGGCACTTCACGAACAAGTTAAGGACCCCTGAGATGGGAACCCTTTCACTGGAAGAGGCTTTGGACAAATTCTGCAGGGGAGTGAGTCTGGTTGGACCCTTTTGGGACCACGTACTACAGTATTGGCAGGAGAGTCTGAAGAATCCTAGGAAAGTTTTGTTCTTGACATATGAAGAGCTAAGTGCTGAGCCAGTTTTTCACGTCAAACGCATCGCTGAGTTCATGGGGTGCCCTTTCTCTGAGGAGGAAGAAACATCAGGCACTGTCCGTGAGATTGTGGACTTGTGCAGCTTTAAAAGCTCGAGCAATACGGAGGCAAACAAGAATGGTATAGATAATAGTGGAATGGAGTATAACATATTGTTCCGTCGTGGTGTGGTTGAAGATTGGAAAAATTATTTGATTCCTGGTATGGCAGATCGAATTGATCGTCTCTTTGAGGAGAAATTCCGTGGATCTGGATTAAAACTATAAGAATCCACTCAGAGCTGTTTCGGTTTCATTCAATTCTGAAGTTGAATGCTGTAATCTGTGTGCTTAAATTATTTAAGTTTTCTTTCCGTGAATAAAGATGTTTGCATTGATTTCATCCTATCTTCTGCACTTAAAAGGAAAAAAAAAAAAAAAAGAAAAGAAAAGATCAAGCTCAAGATACTGATAACATCAAGTGTTTAGCATTTTCCTTGAGCAACAAAACGCTTTATCTTCTAACTAACAAGCAACACCTATCTATGAAAACGAAGAGTTCTCACGAGCTAGCTCCATTCTTGGAATTAGATTTTAACTGTTTTCACAAAAATCCCTGATCATCATTACCACCCACCGACTGCATTTGAGGCATTTGCCTTATGGATCAATACCTAATTTTGTACAACGCATGGGAAATCGATCAACTGATCAGGCTTTCGACAGATTCTGCATGCGATCGAGTGAGTCAGCTATCTGGACCTTTTTGGGACCATGTTCTACTATATATATATTGGCAGGAAAGCCTGAAAATTCTTTCTTGGTCTTAAATTTTTACTGATAGCAAGCCCCGCTCTCCACAATGACTATACTAGTGCAAACAACACATCTCATGGGTGCATAAATTAAGAGAAATTATTTTTATTACAACCGATAGAAGTTATTTTAAGTGTTTTTCTTTTCTACTGCGAGAGAAAAAAAAAAGGAAAAAACAAAGACGTATAGAAGTATTGAAAGTGCAAGCTATTAGAAGTAAGTAAAATTAAATAGATATCTTTACTTCCTAATCATGGTTCTAGCAGTTAGGGATAAGAAGGGATGTAGGTAGGGGGGAGAGAAGAAAAAGTAGATATCTTGAGTGTTTTTTTTGCTTTTGTAAGAGTAAATTTGAAACACTAAAAGATGATAAGAAAAATTAACACCACCCACCAGCCCATGCTTCACATATATATCCTCAAGATTCCAATGTAGAGCTCCAAGAACAAGTCTGGGCCTGTTACTTTAGCTTCTCCTCTGAGAGAGTCCACAGAGAAAATCAATTCTCTTGTTCTGTTTAGTACTGCTGAGCCCAATTAGTGGATTTGTCGAACCTGTTTGCATGGTGCGGTTGCATCTTTCTCCAGTTATGGTCTTGATTGGGCTGAGTTATTAACAGTTTGATATTGCAGGAACACCTTCTTTAACGTTTAAATCCATCACATTAACAGAAACAAGGAAACAAACCCAAGCTTTTAGATTCAGCCCCAGGTCCCCAACGGTTTTCAAGGTTTAAATCCATAAAATTTATGTGTCATTCAAAATAAAGCATTTGAAGATAGCTTCAGAAGCTCGTATTTATAGGGGTCGAAATGAGTCAGGTCGAGAGCAAATACTGTATGCTCGAATTAGAGCTCGTCAAATTTACTCTGTGTTTGAGCTTGATCGAAACTAAATTTGATGTTTGTAGTCGACTCGATAATTTGTGTTGCCATATATCACTACTCGTATCCAACCTAATGAGTTATGGGTGGGTAGTTTTTCTTTTCCCTGTGAATTTTAATCTGTAACTTGAAATTATATAAAGAATTAGACCCCTGGAACTTATTCATTTTGGCTATAATGGATAGATATCACTTTCAAAAGTAGTACAATATGTAGCATTCTTTCTAATTTGGGCAGCCATGTTCTACAACTTCAATGTCTAAGTCTAGAAAATTATTTGTAAATTCTTGAATAGAAACAATAACCAACCATCAAGGAGCATGGTCCAGGAGTACCCCTGATGTCCTGACCAAAGAAAGGGAGATTTCCATTTCTGTTGCTTGGCAAACGATCAATCAAATCTCTGCGCAATCTACATTCTGAAGTCTGATGTAGACAGTAGTAATGTTACCTGTTGAGCTTTAAGCTCCCATTTCAATTTTCAGTTTCCTCATAAGTTAATGAACTCAACCCAACTTGCTTGCTGACATTTAAGATCAGTTCTCTTTGTCCCCCGTTCACTTTTTGGGACAACTTCCGTTGGATTTATGTCCTGCGTCAATTACCACTACATGCACAACTAATAGTAGTGGTGGCCAATTTCGCAACTATCAATCACATTTACTACTAGCCACAGTGAATAGCCTGAAAAAATTGAGGATGCCTAACCTCAATTTGACTATGTTGCTCTGTATATCTTGATCTCCAGAACTTTGATTCTTGTGAGTATTTTGCTCTATTTATCTTGGTTTGCTCATTTGAGGTTGCGGTGATTTATAAAAAAAACGCTTGTGATGCAAATACTTGTAACAAAATTGTTTTTAAGTTACCGAAAATTGAACTCCTTAACCTACCAAACACTCCGGAAGTACTTTTAATGCTTCAAAGTGCTCTTAAGCATTAATTAAAAGTATTGCAACCCCAAATGGTGAGAGAGTTCAATGAACTTATCAGCACAACCACGCATGCACATCCATAATGTGGTTGAAAATCTTTGAAAAAATTAACGTGCGATAATTAGTCTCTTAACAGACAAAGAAAATTATGCCACGCTTTCCAACTTAATCATGCATCAAGAACACACTGGGGACTAAACAATGCCAAACCACATCCTTAATCAGAACTACTATTGCTTCAACTGAAAGCTGTCCAATGTGAGCTGGTAAGTGTGTTACCTTATCCTTTTTACCTTTTTCTAAAATAGAATAATCACAAAAAAGAATTGCAGCACATGATGCAATTCATGAAGCTAACTTTCAGACAATGACACATCATGTTATAGAGATCTCTGAATCACAGAGCTTTTAGTTATACACTAAATTTGCCTTTAATGGAAGGTAGATCTAATCATACCGCCCTCCCAACTAACGAATCTTAGTAGCCCAACACAGAAAAGATTGTGTCCAGACCTAGCACCACACTTTTTACCCTATCCTGGACAAAATATGGCTTACTCACCAGGCAATGCCATTATTATAAAGAGCCCTTTTCCCATGGAGTAATGAAATGTGTTGGGATAAATTTTCACAGATGTAGTTACTAGTCAGTTAGACAATGACGGATCTGCATGGCTTCTCTGAGGAATCCGTCCGCCGATCCTCAGTAAATAGGCCTAGGAACCTCTTCTTCTTCTTCTTCTTTTTGTTTTTTTTGGTTGCCATAACATTGCGCGCTCTAATTACAACCAATAATAATAATAATAAAATTATCAATCAAAATAAATAAAACTATAAATAAAACTAGAAAATTTTCTCTAAATTAGAGCCCTAGATAATTTCTCGAGATACAGACGATGGATCTATGAACCTAGGGTTCCGTTCTCTATCACAATCAAATTGAAATTTTGGAGTTTGGGTCTAGGTTGCAGTACAATGCGACTATTTATTAGGGTTTCAATTGGTTGCCACCTACTTTCTCATCTTTGGACTTTCTGTCCCTTTCTTCATGTGGTACCATGGAATGACGTGGTTGTTACATTACCGCTAAGTGTTAGCATGACGTTATACTTTTAATTAGCTACTTAAAAGTGTGATTAATTTAGGTCGTTGATAATATGGACATTTATTTCCTCTGGGTAGGTAATTAACTGCAAATCTTCTTTCGGTCAACAAAAATTTAAGGAGAGGAGGCTAACTCCAATTTAGAATCAGAGAGAGTATGCCACCGACACACTAATTAAGCAAACCTATAATGATTTAAACAGCTACATATATATATAGATGGGAAACCACCTGGAAACTATTTTGCAAAAATAAAAATCCCAAACTGCACTCGTTTTCCACTGTCAAACTTAATGATCTGCAGTGACGTATACGTTACTACAACCACTACTGCCTTTTCTTTGGTGTTGATGGCGCCATTAGCTTAAATAGAAAGATTTTTATCGTTTGATCTTGGATACCTTTCCATTTTCTTTCAATCTTTTTGGAGGAAGAGAAAAATGGGTAAGATGGAAGATGATGCATGGAAGGAATAGATAGGTTTGATTTAATCATAAGCCAGAAAAGAAGTTGGTCTACGTTTGGATAGTAAAGAATACGTTTCCCTTGGACTTTAGACTTGCTAGAAATGGTCAAAAGTCTTCCAAAATATTTCACTTTTGCACGATTCATCGAAGACTTAGAAGTCTATTTGTTGCTGATTAGTGTTTCCTCCATTCGATGTTTGTAGAAGAAGAAGACGACAATTGGCACGTATACTTTTGGCTGGAGTGGGGGAACAGAAAAAGGTAAAGGGGAAAACTCAGCCCAATATTAACAGATCTCACATATAAAGTAAAAGAAAGAAGGGCTATATAACTATTTGAAGCCTGAAAGCAGAGAAATTTTACTCGTCAAGATAAGAAAAGGTTAAGCCTAGAAAATAATTAATAATTGTAATGCTTAGACTAATCTCCTCGTCATAATGCTTTTCTTTAAGCTAATAGTATATGTAAACCATTCCAACGCAAAAACGTTGTAAGTGTAAAACAGTAGTTATTTTTCTAAATTTAACTCTTCATAGGTTATGAGACCTTCAGTTTAACCATGTTAATTAAAGTTAAAACTATTGTTAAGAATAAGTTGAGAAGGCATTGATCTTGATCTTGTAGTTAAATTTAAAACTCCAAAATTTAGAGATTTTTGGTTTTAATGTGCTTTTCTTTCCTTGATTATTAAATCCCACCCTTCTCCAAATAAATTTTGTATTTATAAGTTATGCCCTTCAAATTTTGAAAGGAAGGAAAGAATAAGTGTCAAGAAAAAAATAAAGAAAAAGGGACCGTTCAAATGAATGACAATGTAAATTTTGCATTTATAAGTTATCCCTTCGGAAGGAAGGAAAGAATAAACAGAAAAAAAAAAAAGGGACCTGTTGAGATGAATGACAAGGCATTGCCAACCAATTCGAATTTAAGATTTATTAGCACGAGTGAAATGCTTCATTTGCTTCTTTGGGACTCAATCATATAGTAACTGAGGGTGTGATTGCCGACTGGTTGGTAACTAGAGCTCCCCTAGTAGTACCACACTTCTCCTGCTATTATTGCAAGAATAAAGGATTCCTTGAACTACACTTATATCTCAACAATGTAGTCACGTTGCTTTAATTTTTAATTAAGCATAAATAACTGTAATGATTTCTTTTGAGGCACCATGCCCAAATGAATCACTTTTTTGTTTGCATTTCTTAGTCGATCAATTAGAATAAACAGTTCACCTGTTACATCGTAGCTCAAATGGTCACCCCACAACAGAAATCAACTTACATATTCTGACCATCTATTCATTTTACCACAACAGCCTGGAAATTTCCCTTTTCTTTTCTATTTTGTTTCTGGTAGCAGAATAAACATAAGATTTTATGGATTATTAATGATTGACGGACCATTTATTGTAGTGAATATTTTTGGTAACTTGACTTGAAATTTGATAGCAGAAGAAAAATAAACAGGTATATGGATAGCATCTTATTTACAGAAAAAAAAAAAAAAACAGTTATCATAAGCAAGGTTTTCAATTCATGTTTTACTTTGCATACATTACGTTACAGAAGGTATTATAATATTATTTTAAAAAAAAACTTTCAAGAAAGATAAAAGAAATAGAATTCTTGTGACGAAGACAAGAGTGCATAAAATTGTGATTCAGATTCTGTAACGTGATTTTTGCAAAAATTTTTGGTAGGGAAAAGCTGTGTGATAGACACCTGATCGAAAATTTTTGCACGTTCTTTGAGTAAAAGAAAGCAAAAAGATGACCGCAGATTCGATGTAGTCCTAAGAGAAGAAGAAAGGTCGTCCCGGGAACGGAAAACTGTGTCGGGAAGAAAACATGTTGAGCAGGAGCAGAAATTGAGGAAAGTGATGTATGGTCGATAAAGAACCAGGAATCAGAATTCCTGGGAATCAATCAATCAAATAATAAAACCCGATGGAATGTGGATGGATTATGGACAGTCGTGTGCTGTAACCTGCGGGTAAAGACCAGAAAGGATCCGTCGAATAAAATGTCTTTCCACTTTGACAAAAAAAAGAATAAAATGTCTTTCCACAGACACAAAAAGAAAAGGGAAAAAAAAAAAACAGAGCGGCCACAGAAAAACAGAAATACCAAAGTCCTAAGCTGGTGAGGGCTCAGTGATAAGACAGCTGTCTGTAAATTGACACCCCAATGGCCAGTCGGCCATCATTCCAACGTGCTTTGTTTCTTCTCTTTTTCTCCTGTCTAGAATTACTGAGCTACTGTGACAACTAGCTTAGCTGCGCTGTACCAAAATCTGAATGGGTTCGGCATCTCAAAGGGCATTGTGAGTGCCCGTCGGGAGGGGGGGGTGGGTGCTCGTGGTCCTGTTCCTGTGGTGGCTGTGGGCTATGGATCTGTGTAGATGCTATGGACCATGGATATATGTGTGCAAATTTAATGCTTGATGGAGTTATTGTATATCCTATATATCTTGTGAGTATTAATATTAAGCAAAAAATTGATTTCACTCCTGCTTCAAACCGGTGATCTTTCGCTTATATATTCATGTTTTTAACAGTGATTTCCACTTATTTCTTGATAACTTGAGTTGATGACTAATCAGTTTTAGATGAAATGTCTAAACAAGAATGATTCAGGATTAGAGTTGAAGTGGAGTTGGTTTTATGCAAGTTCAATCTTTTGCTCAATGTTTAGAATGTTGTTGTTTACCTACTTGTCAATCATTACACTACCTCAGAAGTAGATGAAAATTCCCTAGACCCAATAGAGAAGAGCTATTGAGAATCCATTTTTGTTTCTAAATATCTACTTGCTATTGAAATTACAAGTACAAAAGAAGAAAATGAAGTGTTTGCAATGAAAATTAACTGATCGAGGCACCATTATTGCCACCTTATTAAAATTATATTAAAAAAAAACTCAAACTCTAAATTGTTTTAAGATTTCAATTTCACTCAGGAATCTTTCCTTTTTAGTTAACCTTTGAGTTCTTAAGAGAAGATTAATATATAAAGTTCAATGCTTAAAAATAGATTGAAGATATTAGAAATCTAACCTTTATGATTCGCCGAAACATAGTCAAAATCTAAAAGAAACAAGAGTGTTGAAATATAATTAAACACGCACATTTGAATATAGAATTTGGATCTAAATACTACTAAATTACTCTCAAATCTTCGACTAGAATATGATTTAGGAAATCTACTACTCAAAGCCAGGATATTGCATGCTATATATACATTTGATGTGGTGCACTAGTATCAATCATTAATTACATATAGTGAAATTTTGTATCTTTAATGTATCATGTATCAACATACAAGGCTAGAAAAGAACATCTTAAAGTGATGAATGTATGTGCAAGAGCATAGTTCACCAGGCATGGTGAGGGCTAAAGGGGTTAGTAACGTGGCCTGCTCATGCTTTTTTGTATGAATTGATTGGCTGCTCTATCTTTGGAGCTTGGAGACTTTCTGAATTTCTAAGTGTATCTAATACTAAAAAGGTGACCAGTGGAGTTAATTAAGTGGCAATAGTAATTAATTAGTAGTAGACCAACAGTCTCTCTCGCAGTCTCCTTAACCAAAGGAAGGACCACATGCCCGTCCATCCCTCACTTCTTGGGTTTGTTGTTCACCAGAGGCCTTCTCTCCATTTCTCTCTGTTCTGACCTCTTTGCATTGTCCCTGTCCCCTTCTTCACTTCCCCAGCCAAACCCCAACCCTTCGATTTGGGCGGGAAAAAAGTATCGAGCTTCTTCAGCTATATTTTGCTTGAATTTTGTCACCATGCAGTATCAGTTAGTCACGGAGCTGGAGAAGAAGTTGATGGGCTATCTTACTTGTCAGGAACGAATTTTTGCTGTTGTCTTTGCACTTGCAGCATACATTCACAAATTGTTAAAAATTGAACCAAGTTGGTGCCACCAACCAACTAAACTTGTCCTATCCTATCTTATCTTTTTTTTTTCTTTTTTCCATTTTTGGGTTTTTTAAATCTGAGGAGTTAGAGAAAAATGACGTTGGAGATGAAGTGAAACTCCTTTTTCTGATATATAGATAAAATGTCATTACCATAACTGATCTAACAAACTACTCAAGAAGAAGAAGAAGAAGAAGAAACTCATCGAACAACGGCTGTCGAAGTTGAACGCATGCTTCATAGAAAGTCAATGGGTGTACGGCAAAGGCTTTGTCCAAAGCAACAAAAAAAATAAAAATAAAAAATTTGTGTTACTACACCATTTTTATCATCTAGCTTTGATTTTTAATCTTCTGGTATAGAAGTTGAAATAGACAACTTCTCGTGGTATAAGAGCAGTATTCGCTGGGATGTCAACAGCCCTTTATACTATAGTTGACCTTCTATTCTGTTGGAGGTACAAATAAAAAGACGTGCAAGAGGTACTCTGCTAGAATCCAAGGACAAGATAAGAGAAAAATGGAAAAAGAGAGATAGTGTGATGGCGAAAATTCATGATATACACAGGCAGATGAAATTGATGAGAAGATAAATCGTATGGAGCATAACAATATTGAGAAAAGTCTGAACATTTTAGAGAAGCTTTCTCAAGATGGTTTGGGGTGACGAGAGGGGCAAATGAATTCGTGTGCAATTTACTTTGTTGAGAGTAAGTGCAATTTATCATAAGCATGGGGACTTCTCGTCATTGAACCCTGAGATGAATTTAGGAAAGCGTTAAATACACGCTCCTCTAGTTTAAATCTATACCTTCAACACCTTAATACCTCGTATCAATAATTTCAAACTTTATACAAAATACACATTATGATGGAGGAATGTACGTCTAATCTCACCCGGAGTAAGGTCAAAATAAAAGCAAAAAATAGCATCAATGTGTTAAATCATTGATTATCATAAACAAAAAAGTGCAGTGCTAATTAAAAAAAAAAATCATTTGTTTACTTGTTTACTTGTGAGAATCAACTTCTTACTAGTTTCCAAACGTGTGCTTGTCTATGAATGCCTAAAATGGCAATACCACACTTTTAATGACTTACTGAGACATGTACTTGGAAAACTACTCGTACCTTTGTTCAAACATGGATATCGAATATAACCATTATGAAATGCTTGATGCCGTAAATGTATTCTCTTTATGTTCATAGAGTGTGGACGGTGATTTTGCTACATTGGAGCAAACATGAACATATTTATAAGCTTTGCAAATTTTAATCTTTCCCACAGTGCTGATTGTGACAAATTTCACTTCTGTTTTGTATTGAAACGAAAATCCATACAAGGAAAAAGACAAACAAAACTTTCTCTACTCTTCTTGCATTTTCGAGAAAGGAAAATTTGATGGTGTCGTAGTTGCTAGATATTCATCATATTCAATAGTGCAGACTTGGTAACTTGTACATTGGTCTTTCTTCGCATGTATATCATGATTATACTTAACTGGCAAGAATAATCAAGGAAAAGAAAAGAAAGGGGAAGAAAAAAATTTCTTTCTGGTTTCTTACACTTGATTGCATTTTGTCCCTTTTTAGATGAAATCATAGAGTCATTCGTTGTCTGAAACTAGTAATGGAAAATAATGGTCCCGCATCCGACAGTATCCAGCCATACCCACACATATTTGTTTTGGAGGAAGGGGAATGTTCTAACTTTTTACATGCATAGTACTTAGATTTATTTCTATGTATGATTTGTTACCCAAAAAAAAAAAAAAAACTGGAGATTTGCTTTGTAGTCCAATGCAGAAGTTCAGAGGAAACTTCAATTATTCATTCGACAAAATAAAAAGTTAAATTTGTGCTCTTGCATCATTAAAAGTCAATCTTAGTGTCAAAATTAAATCGTTCTAAAACGCTTTCATGTAAAAGTAAAACTAAATAAAATAGAACAATAAGACAAATAACAAAACTCAATATACTTATATTATTGCAAAGAACTTACTATGTCTTTGAGAGCAAAATTATATGCGTCGACATGAATTGACATGATGTCTATTGCAAATAAAAAACGACATAGGGGAATAATTTTTGAAAGTGTATTTTTTAAATTAAGCCAGCATTTTTCATTGATCAAGGTAAAAAAGAAAAAAGAATGCACAAGGTTCAAAAGAATCATCCAAATACACCAGCAAAAGTAGACAACAACCGCTAGAAAATAAACTACTGAGGTAGAAAGACATGGAGGAACCAAACAGCAGTTTATTGACGGTAGAACTAAACAGTATTTTTTAAAAAATTTTTGATATTTATTATACATGGAATTTGTTAAACATTGCGTAATTTCCTGTTCTTTCCCAAAAAATACAAAAAGCCAAAGCAACCTTAAAAAGAAGGAAAATAGAAAAGGTAGAAACCAAAAAATATCCATGATGCGAGAAAGTTCGAGTCCTTCTCCATGTTGTACCACCAATGCAGCTTTTGTAGGTTTTATGACGTGGATGTCCGTACGAGATGACTCTTGACAACTGCGAATGGACATTAAACAGAAAAAGGAAAACAAAAATAAAAAGAAAGACAAGAGAAGAAAAAGATAATTAAGAGATTCAGAGGCAAAAGGGAAAAAGAATGCATATATCTGTGGGTCGCAACTTGTACACTGGAGCCCCATGCTGCGCCCATTACGTGCTGGATCGAATCCAATACAAAAGTCTGCTAACCCCTGACTGCTCCAAGTCACGTGCGTCGGTGGGATTTCCAAAACACACACACATGTTGTGTGTGTATGTATATATGTGTATCTGTCTATATCCTTAATTTACATTTAATGTAATAAGTAAATGGTAAATCTTTTATCTATTAACAGTATATACACTAGTGGATTTAGAAAGATCGATAGTGTATAATTTCATACTATTTATTCTCGACTTTTTTTTTTTTTTTGACAAATGATATATGCGCACAAAGAGTAGCTTCTCACACTCCATTTTAACGTTTAATTACGTAATGAAAGGTCGAGTAGTAGAAGTTATTTTGGAGTGTAAATAGGTTTGTTTGGAACATTGGAGAGTGTATATGGTGTAAACATTTCTCACTATTCCACCACCTTATCTTTTGCCCGCTCTATGGGAGGATGGATTTCATTTTGCCCCTCCCGACAAATGTCCGAGTGCTGTCTAGTCAAAGTGTATTTTGGGATTCGTTGCTGTTAGATGTTTTACCTGTTATCTACATGATGATGATCTAATCCTTCTGCTTTACTTTCAAGAAAAAGAAATAAATAAAAGATTAATCCACTATTGAAACTTTGGTTGAGATCGCTTTCAACAAGAACCCATTTACGTTCTCCAGAAAAATATCCATTTGCGATAGCTTCGGATTGGTGCTTCAATTTTCAATATCACAACTTCCATTTTTACCCAGAGAAAGGGGGGGAAAAAAAAAGAAAAGAAAACACAACTTCCATTAACTAACCTCTCTAGCTAGTATGGGACTTGCAGTAGAGGAATCTTTTCTTATTCGTGTGATGATAAACACTTTAGATTCGATAGTAAGCGAGAACGAATATGCACGTCTGATTTCACAGGATGCTTCGATTATGGCAAATAAAATATTATGCACAGTCTTTCTAGGTAGAATATTGATATTTATTTCTTGTGATCCCAAATCCCACCACCCCACTTAGTCTATATGGCAGCTGAGGAACAAGGGCTCATAGGATCAGCCTAAGTACAAACTTCAAGAAACGATGAAAAGGTTGGTTGACTGCCCGGCAGAGCAGATCTTTGAAGATGGTAATTACGTGAAGCAAAAAAAACAGGATGATTAAACAATTGCTCCATACAAGTTTGGGAAGTCTGACCAAAAGCTACTCCTTTAGTCAAATAGAATTTTTACTTTCAGTCCTAATTGTTTGGTTGCACAAACGTGCTGGGCAGTTGAAGATGGCATCCCTTCACCAGTTAATTGACTTGTAATATTCACGTTGAATCTGGGCAGAACAGATTCCTTTTTTTTTTTTTGGTCCTGTTCCTCCTCTCTGTCTTCTTTATTAATCTTCTCGATCGGTCGGTTGAATCTTCAGTTTGAGAAACCCAAAGATGATCTATAGACTAGGCATTGAGGTTGGCTTTTTGAACTTCCCTGTCTTGTGGGCAAAGACCTATATATGTAGAGTTTGGTGTTCATTTATTATTATGGTCTACAGCAATTATTAACTAGTTTTCCTCGTGTTTATTGAACTTGTAAACTTACTAACTATTAATTGGCTCGAGGAGGGGTCAATGTGAGTACACTTTATTTTCTTATATCTATGTCGAAATTGAAAAAAGTGGTGAACTTCCTTTCTTGCTGTCTGGATGCATGATTACTTCTAAAATACTGAATTTTCATTTTCTAGAAAAGAACATGATGGGTTTTTTTAAACGAAAAAAAAAAAAAGGTGCACCTACAAGATTCCGTCAGCTTTCTTTGCCTATCCAGATTAACATGAAACATAACAAAAATGGGGCATTTTTAGACGTAAGCCATTGCAAAAAGATTTTTTTTTTTCCTGCCTTTATTGCTTAGGTAATGCATGTCATTCATTCTACGAAGGTGAAGCTGATTAGGACATCACTTGAATGGATGATGCACCTCAAAATTGGTAGTGGGAACCCAACACCCAAATCCTAGGTCATGCCACAGACATGTTCCAGGATTTTAGCTCTCTGTCCAACTTTGTTCATCACCTACATCACATCTGTGTATGTGTTTGTTACGTCTGGGAAAACACTGGTGCAGCCCTAATTACTTGCGCAGTGGGGCGAAGAATGCCTTGGCTCGAGAAGGCAATTTCTCCAAGTGCCCTTAGTATAGATAAACCACCTCTTTTTGTAACGCTATTGTTGCAAGCTATGACCACCCTTTTTCTTGGAAATCATGGACTGCATTTCCTAGCTCTAGTGGGGAACATCAATTTTATCCACTTCCTTCCAAATGGGATTTTACTTTCAATTGACTGCATCTGTAGCAGCACATCAACTTATGGGACACCTGTAGTGTTAATTGTAGCTTAATTGCGTTGAGTAGTAATTGATTAAATGCACGAGATGAAGTGTGGTTATCCTAAGGGATTGAAGTTTAGGCAATTAATGAGCTGATCAATGATCAAGCATTTTGTCAGTCACGGTATTTTGACAAGTTAAACATCATTTTTTTAATAAGTAAAGTGTAAATTTTATTAAGAGACTTGTTGGAAATTGTCTAGCACGAATTGTTTGACAAAAGTTGGAGGTGAATTCCTCAGGAATTCAGCCGAATAATTACTAGACTTAGCATTGAATATCAAGTTATGTACGCACACCTTTATTTGATATTATATGGATCAATTTATAGACATATCTTTGAAAGTAGCTGCCCAATATTAGAAGTGAGAAGTAGAATCAAATAAAGTGTGACAATTGATTCCTACTTAAGACTTTAGTTAAGAAACAAATAGAATGTTTCACTGTGATGAAACCTCTCAGTTAATTGTTTAAGGAAAAATTATTCAAAACGTCCCTCACAAGTCGTTAAATAAACCTTTTCATTCTTTATTTTCAAAGTGTTAACTTTACCGTACATACAAATTCAGATCAGTAAAACTTGGTCCTAAACTAGATTTTTTACTACTTTTTTAACCTGAAATGACTATTTGACCAATATGTGGCCATTTTCTATATACAAAGAGGTTAGATATCACTTTCTAAGAGTAAAATGAATATAAATTGAGTTAGATCTCACTTTTTAGGTCAAAAAATTAATACAATTAGGACTAAATCCCTTTTTCTTAGATGTAAAAATGAATAAAAATCAGGTCATTTGTTTAATTACAATAGGATCTCACCTTTTTGCCTCTAAAAAAATAATCATATGTAGGTCACGTGATGGATTCAGAATAAAAACTAGTTGTAAATTTATGTTAGGACAAAATTTTGCTATCTTGATTTTATAAGCGATGCAAAATTATCATTTTAAAAGTGAAGGATGAAAAAATTTATTTAATAAAATGAGAGGCATGTTTTGAACAATTTTCTCATTACTTAGTTAGCTATGGAACGAAAGAAACCAAAACAACGTCCTCAAAGTTTATTAAGTCGATACCTAACAGCATCTACCCTTCAATATCTGCCCAGTTAGGTCAATAGATACCGTTTAAAAAAATGATAACGACTCAAGTCCTTAACTTTCTTCCGACCCCCTTCCCAACATTGACCACACACCTCTCATATAGCCATAATAAATACATTTCTACAACAAGTGTTTGCCAACGAGTTGGGGGCTCTAAGCAAGAGGAACTTAACTACAAGTTTCCAAATTAGGAAAAGAGATTAATATTAAAGTTTCCTCAACTCCTAAAACAGCAAATGAGTGAAAGGAAAAACAATGAATCACTAGTCCAAGTGTCCAACTACATGGACGAACACATATGGCGGCCTATTGCTTGCTATCCTAGCTAACATCTTGAACTTAGTAAATATCTTGATAAATTTCAACCTCGCACATGGAGCTGTTACCTAGCTAGCTAGAGATGGATACCAAATTACCAACTAATGAATCAACTGACACGATGGGATAGTTTTCTTGTATTTTAGCTGGTTAAGTTGGACACTTTCCAAATCCATTGTCGGAAGCTGTTAGTTAATTAAGGTTCACCATCAAATTCTCAATGAACCACATCTACACCAGCCAATATGTCCGACCGCAAAAGTGGATCTACCCTTGAGTAGAAAACTCTATCCTTAATATACAACCAGCCATAAATGATGAAACCCTCTTCATTTCTTGCCGACCAAAACTTTTTCAACGGACACAATCCCACATCAACACACACTCAAAGTCACACCCGCATAGGCATGGTGTATTGGTGGGCAAGTGCTCCAATCCACTACAATATACTACATTTTAACCCCATAAAAACTATAAATTGATAAATATACACCAAGTACTACTGGTATCTAATTCTTGCCTTGCAGTTGCTGGCTGGTGGTGATAATTACTTAATTTACCTAAAACAAGTAAGTAGCGGAAAAGATGGAGGTAGCAGAAGGTGCATGTGCAAGAGAGACACATATGAGGGCAACATGCACCGTAAGACATGCGTATGTGCTAGCGCACCCGTTCTTGACCAAAAGGAGCCGAGGGGGGAAGAGGAGCAAGCATTCCTGCCTAACCATGTTAAATATGTCATGTGGGGGCACTAAAATCCACCCCAAAAAAAAAAAAGATTGAAATTACTATTATCTAGGACTAGCATAAATCTAGAGAGGGACCAATAAATTTCATTCTAGGGTTGGTTTGAGGCGGCTGGGCATTAATTAGATGAGATGGGGTTGGAGTTGTGGCGAGAGTATGTCAAGTTGAAACTTATGGTGACTTTCTTGAAAATTGAAACCACCCCACAAGGCCACAACCAAAATTTAGCAACTTTGTCGCTTTGAGATTTGATTACTGAACCATAAAAATGTATACAAACCATATGATTTTTGTCAAATGATATAGCAATGCCTAGAATGGAAGCCACTCGCTTGAATATTCCCAGCCCCAAAAGTCTAATCTTCTTTTTTTTTTTTTTTTTGGGGGACAAAAGAATTGGTTTTTCATTTTTCTTGGTCCTAAATTTCCATGGATTTCCTGCATTTGAATCGGAGGAGAACATGAAAGAACTGCTCATCCTTTGAACTATATATACCTTTCTAGGCCTTTTGGCTGAGTCCAAGTGTGCTCCTCCTTCGAACTCTAATCATCCAGAAAGGGATCCTTTGAACTTTAATCATCCAGAAAGGCGGTGATAGTTTGATTTTTATGAAATATTCCAAGTTCAACTTCAACACATTTGACAGGGATGTAAAATTACTGTGGGTCACGCGCTGTTGAAAGTTACTGAGCATGATTAGAGGATACTTTGACCGTATAATTAGGCTCGTATATATTCTTCTCCAATTCCGCAATTCCACAAAGAAAATCACCTACTCGTTGGAAAGTGAGTTAGACCAATGAATAATATGTCATTTACCACAAGTTTTACACAAATGATTTGCACAAACACTCAACTGTGACTTTGACTCCAATGATTTTTAATTTCTCGAACCTGCATATGATACTTTGTAAATGCTTGTATCCAATTAATTAAAAATGTCCAAAGTTCAATTTCTCCTAATGAATGCTATATATTTTTTTTCTTCCTTTAGAGCTAACCTCCTAACATATGGTGAGATGCAATGCTTATAATAGGAGGACGAGAACGCATCGAAAAGAAAGAAAATGGGGGGTAGCCGTTGTTTTGTGGTGTTGGTATCATGTTTTCACTTGTACTTAATTGGAAAATAAATTCAACCTTAATTAATATATTTATTCCATCATTTCGTGTATTGTTCGCTGAATGACCTATGCACTTGTGTCTCTACAAAATTGACTTGAAATCTTTGCATAGATTTGGTTTACATAACTTACTGCTTAAATACTTCTATATTAAGCACCTCAAAATTTTGAAAAAAGAAATATATGTGACTGACTTAAATAGCAGCATTTGATGGGCACGCTTTATTTTCGTAGATGTTAAAAACCTAAAAATAAGGGACATAATTTAAAATTTATATTATGAAAGTGATGGGTGATTATTTTCAATGTTGTATGTTAGACATCGTCAACAAAATATTGAAATTTCTTTATTCTTTCTCCATGTATGGAAAGGAACAATTTCTCAAACTTTACAAAAATTATGGAGGTCTAACTAAAAAACAATTACAGTGAATTCAAACAAGTTGACCTTCTAGTTGAACCATTTAAACAATACTATATATCAAAAAGTTAAAGCCATAACATCATCATTTTCCTTTGAGAAATATATACTAATTTCTTGTGGAATTTCCCAATCTGAACATGACTTTCTCTTTGAATTATGCTCATATTCGATTAAACTATTACATCAACCTTTTGTTTCTAGACAAAAATCTATTTCCAATTATGTTAGCTTCCATCACTCGTTGTGTTTATGTTCAATTAACTTGGTGAACTATCTTAATACTGTGTTCATATTTAATTAATCCAATGAATCAACTTTTACGATATTTTATATATATTCATTACCTTATTGTTTAAAATTTTCTTTTCTTGCTAAGCGTTTATATAACTCATAAAATTGCTGATCAGGTATTAATCAAAATTGAGGATCGAAGAATTAGAGATCCGTATATACATACATACCTAAATAAGGAATAGTGGATTTTGTGCAAACCTTTACATTCGCATTTAACTTTTATTTTTACCCTTATGAAAATGACTTTTACTATAGCAGTGTTGTTTTTTTGAATAGCTTTTAGTATAACAGCTTAATAATATTGTCAAGATAAGTATTTATACGGATTTCTTACTTTAGCTATCAAACCTCGTGTTTTCAACATAACTACTCCTAGGCATTGTAAGCACCAATAATACAACCACTTTATTAAGAAAATTTATAAATTAAAGTCTGCTTTAGTAATAAAAAAGTTACAAAAAATTCATTTACGATAAATATGAGAAAGATATAAATATTATACATTTCTATATTGCACAAACATTGAATGTGCATTTAGAAGTAGTATATATAAGTGGTGGGGGTGTGTGTATGTATGTAAATGTGTATGTATACGTATATGTGTGTATCTGTATGTATATGTATATGTAAGGTGGTAACCTTAAACGTTCCCTAAGCCAAAAATAAAAAAGTATCATAAACCGTTAAGTTTTCTCTCCTCCACACACCGTGGAGAATTTTACCCCTCCCTCCTGCAACACGTGCCACAGTAACTTATACCATCCAAGAATCTTTTTTCTCTTGAAAAAATAAAAAATAATATGCTGCGTTACATTTTACTAGCTAGAGTAAGTTTCACAGTCCGCGCATTTTAGAAGATGCCCACGCGCTCAGACACCTTTACCGAAAGGCTCGTTGCTAAAGAGCGCCCCCTTCTCATTTTTGGGGACATTTTCCTTTTAAGTAGTTGCCCTCTGAATCTTCAATAGCACCTGAAATTATAAACCCAAGTGCAGAAAATAAAACACCAGCATAGCGCTGCTACCTTCCCTCCATTCCCACACACTACACGCACTAATCTAGGCATATTTCACACATATACTATACTTGTAGCTGTCCTTACACACAAACAAAGAAAGTATAATTGCAGATACCGTCAAAAGGCGAGGATAAAGGTGTGTTTTTTTAGTGTGTGAATTGTGATTTTTTTTCCTTTTGTTTTGAAAGTTGGTCCCATGATATTTTAGATTCACACAGGGTTTAACTAGGTGGGTATTTCTTTATTTGGCAATAAAAGTATGGAATAAGTAGTATAATTTTTGGAAATATATATTTTTACTACTATATAAGGAGGTTGGGGCGTGGTCAAGATTTTGTTACCTTGAAGTTTTGGGGACTCTTTTGTTAGCAAATTAGAGTCATTTTGGCAACCCAGTTGAGAAAATTCAAGATAATATCTGAAGAAGAAGATCAAGAATTGTAATGGGTATGTGCCATTTTTGTTGCCTTCTGGCTTATTAGTCCTTGAAATTTGTGGTTTTTGGTTCAAGAATCTTTGCGGATTGGTAGTGTTTTTCAGTTTAGTTCATGTTAATTGGGTTTATGGGTTGTGTTTTGAGCTTTTTGGCTCTTGTTATTAGTCTTGGTTATTGGGCTAATGGTTTGCTGGTATATTGTTTTTTAGTTTTTTGGTAGTTTCTTGGTCATGAGAATTGGTTGAGTGCTGTTAGTTGAGTAATCTTTATTGAATGTTTGGTATGTCCAACTCTAATTTCTGATGATACCTCCCTTTTTGCTTGCTTTCACACACACACAGCAGGTGCGTTTGTGGATGTGAGTGTACCTGCGTTTGTTGTGTTGTGTGTGCTGAATGCTCTTAATTGTGTGTGTTTCAATGTCTGATGAATTTCCAATGAAACACAGAGCCCCACCATCCCCACCCCACACAGACAAGCAGCACAAGCACCTTTTTTTTTGAGAGTGGCTTCAGGCTTCTTAATTGGCCTTGTTGATATCTGATTTATTATAGTCCCCATTCGGATCTTCATGATTGGTCAGCTTTTTCTTTATTTTTTTGCCTCCTCTACTTGCTTCACACCTTGGTTCTGTATCTTCTTTGTGATTGGTGATGTGATTCTGTTTATCTTATATAGTTTTCAGTTTTTACGTTGGCCTTACCAAAAGTTTGTTGTTTTCTGGTTTTGTTTTTCCCCTTCCCCAGAAGCCTCGGTGAGCTATTCACAAACCATGGATGAGTACGAAAAATTGATTAGAAGAATGAATCCACCCAGGTATCTATTTGCCTTTCCAAATTCAATTTGTGCCATTTTACTTAACCCTTAAGGCTCAACATTCTTGAATTTTACTCCAATTTTTCATATTCATGACAGAGTTGTCATTGATAATGAGTCTTGCAAACATGCAACTGTCATACAGGTATACCTTCTGTGCTGCTCTGAAGTATGAGTAGATGGAATTAGTCTGTTTTTCTTTTGTTTTCCTTAACTTGATTCCGGTCGATGCAGGTGGACAGTGCTAACAAACATGGCATACTGCTGGAAGTTGTACAAGTGCTAACTGACCTTAATCTTATAATTACCAAGGCTTATATATGCTCTGATGGAGGATGGTTTATGGATGGTAAAAGCATTTTTCTTTTGTTTTTCAGAGTGTGAACATAAATATCCAGTAGTAGTTGGACTAAAAGATAGATCTATCTGATTCTTTTTGCAGTCTTCAATGTTACTGATCAAGATGGGAACAAGATAACTGATGAAGTGCTAGATTACATTCAGAAGGTGAGTTGTATTGAATGTGGCAACTCTCAGAACTTTTTCGTTGCATTTATGGGCAAATCCAACTCATTCCGTTGGTTCATTTTCAGTCACTTGGTCCAGATTCTTGTTTTGCGTCGTCTATGAGAAGATCTGTTGGGTTGTACCCAGCAATGGACCACACCTCAATTGAATTAATTGGCAGTGACAGACCGGGTCTACTTTCTGAAGTAAGTGCTGTCCTAACCCACCTAAAATGCAATGTGGTGAATGCTGAGGTTTGGACCCACAACACCCGAGCTGCAGCTGTAATGCAAGTAACTGATGAAGAAACTGGGGCAATTACCGACCCTGAGAGGCTGGCTATTATCAAGCAGCCCTCTGTAATGTACTCAAAGGCAGCAACAAGTCCAGGGAGGCTAAGACTGTTGTTTCACATGGTGTTACTCACACTGAGAGAAGGCTTCATCAGATGATGTTCGCTGACCGAGACTATGAGCGTACCGGCAATGAAACTTTGAATGAAAGGGAAAGGCCCAATGTCAATGTTGTTAATTGGTACGATAAAGACTACTCAGTAGTTACAATCCGGTGCAAGGATAGGCCCAAACTCATCTTTGACATAATCTGTACATTGACTGACATGGAGTATGTGTTTTCCATGGAAATGTTGATGCTGAAGGACCAGAAGCTTATCAGGTAGTATATGAATTTCATGGTTACGGAGACGCTGTTGGAATTTGTGCAGTTAAATGGCCCTCTTTCTTTTCTTTTTTCTTTTTTCTTTTTTGGTTGTTTGTGCTAATTGAAACTCCCCTTTTGCATTTGAAGGAGTATTGCATAAGACATGTAGACGGATCCCCTGTGAAATCAGATGAAAGGCAAAGAGTAATCCATTGTCTTGAAGCAGCTATTGAAAGAAGAGTATCTGAGGTAAACAATTTTAACAACCATGTAAATAACTATCAATGAAATTTGTCTTAATTCGACATCAGCTAGTTGTTGCATTTGAAGTCAATCTTGATTTTATGCATTTTCTACTTGACGGAAACCACTTAGTAGCAGGCATATGTGTGAAACGGATTGGTGAACATTGTACTGTTAAACCAGGTGTATTATTGAATGAGGTAATTGGTGAAAAAAACACAAGAAAGAAGAACCATGATAAAGATAACGTGGAAGTGTTTAATGGAATGATTCAATTTGACCCTTTTTTTTTTTGAATTTCTCCGTATTCTCCCAGTTGTACTTGGCCACTTTAGACTCTTGCCCTGATGACACTTATAAATTGATGCAGCTTTATGGTAGTCTCAAAATTAACAATGCCGAAATGAGGACAATTTTCATATAATTTTAGAGTAGAGTTTAGTTTTGTCTCAATGTTTGTTTTATGTAATAGTCCTATATCTGCTTTATGTTTCATGCCATATGCTTGCTTCATTTGAAGATGATTTTATTGTTGTTTCAATCTACTGCCCTCTTGCTGTGGACATGTTATTTTAAATAGCTCTTGCTTGCATAAATAATTCAAGGCCATTGTGGAGAGAATCCTATTTCATTGTTTTGTCTTGTTTTCTATCTGTACTTGCGAGGCTTATACATGACTTTGACTGCTGATTTGTTGGCTCTTCATCCAGGGACTGAAACTGGAATTATGCACTACAGACAGAGTTGGGCTTTGTCTGATGTCACTGTATCTTCCGCGAAAATAGCCTCACTGTCACCAGAGCAGAAGTGTCAACTAGAGCTGGCAAAGCTGCTAATACATTCTATGTTCGTGATGCTTCTGGATATCCTATTGATGCAAAGATTATAGACTCTATTCGGAAAACAATAGGACAAACAATACTCAGAGTAAAAGGTTGCCCAGAAGAGTTAAATCAAACTCCACAAGAATCTCCGACAAGGTTCCTCTTTGGTGGTCTCTTCAAGTCCAGATCCTTGTCAATTTCGGCTTGGTCAGATCCCACTCTTGAACGTTAGTTATTAGCACTCTGATGTATATTCCTCAACTTAGATATCTACATTAGGTTTTCATCCAAAGTTAGCACCACATACAGCTTTTTCTTGAGGTTGAAAAAGAAAGTTAGAGACTGAGGCTGGTCTAGTGCCTGTAAATATTGTCCAGTTACTCTTACCTATGTATTATTCATGCATCCAATATAACGTTGGATTGATAAATGTTGTGGTGGAATTTTAAGCATGCAATTGGCAACGAAGATTGAGCCAAGGTTGAACAATATACAGAGCAAATTTTAGTACTCTAAAAGTTTATGGCAGTATTAATCAATTGTATCAA